>JAXBDA010000491.1:0-83500 GCA_036023075.1 Gaultheria prostrata
GGAAAAATTGATTAGCGGAGTGAAAGTTTGGGGGGTAATTTGAAGTTTCGTTAAGTTCAGTGGGTTTTGAGACATTGAGTGTAAAGTTCAGGATTTTTTTTGAAATTTTCCCAAAAAATTAACAGAAAAAGTAACTCTGTTAGCATCCATTTAACGGATTTGGATGGTAGGGGTAAATTGATTAACGGAGTGAAAGTTTGGGTATGCAATTGAAGTTTATTGAAGTTCAGGGGGTTTTTAGACATTGAGTGTAAAGTTTGGGTTTTTTTTTGAAATTTTCCCTTTAATTTGCTTCTATACTCTTCGACAGTTGAATTTTAGGGTAGATATTTTAGGTTCTCCTCCCCAGATGATCATTCAAAACGTACGCCTTAGCTCCAAAAGGTATATGTGTGAGATTTTAGGTTCTCGATCCCCAGTTGATAACAAAACGCTTGTTTTTTAGAGCCACGTAGAAGTTATTCATGTAATTTTTTATTGGATGCTCAATATTATTTGTATTTTCATTGGACGTTCATTATTGTCAATCAGACCACATTTATTTTTAAAAGATTACGTAGATGATGGATTTTAAAAATCATTTCTACTAACCATTCAGACAAATGTGACAAGGCTGTGTGCCACCTTTATCATGATAGTCTTATTAATTTTTTCGAAGACGGGCTTATCAATAAGCTCAATAAGATGAATCACCAAATTGTGAACTAGATTAGGCCACCACACCCTTTATTATACTTGTCGTATTTTTAGAGAGATGTGTAATCCAATTTCTTATTTCCGGGGCCTACAAGTGGTGGGCATGCAAGGCCTTGGTGTCCAAATATATGCTACTCCTATCATGGGGATGGTCAAAGGGAGAGAAAGCAAGTGGTGGTTAGCTTTTGTGGTAAAGTTCTTGGAATGATGCCTCACATTACATTTCGGGATTAAGGGATTAAGTCTCATTCCCCTCTTCCCATGTAATAGATTAGAAATAACGAATGAAGGAGGGGAAGACAAGCAAGTGGGGAGAATTAGGCTGAATTTCCAATATTGTTTGAGGGTATTTTTAGAATTTTGCTAGTTGTCTACGACTCTACAGCGTGAAGAAAAGTCGTGCGCACCGACTTATCTTTGATAATTCATGATGTTTATTCCCTCTCTTTTCTTGATAATTTAGGATGTTTATGCCAACTTATGTGAAATTAAAGTATAATGTAAAGGTCAATATTATTAGTTCAATTCAAAACAAAACTATTTACTATATACGTTTTTTTCTACCTATTTAAAAAGTATTCGTAAGATTAGATTAAAAAATGCATATCGGAAAATTAAGGATCAATGAAAAGGAACAGAGGATTAATATTCTTTGTCAAACATAAATGTAAACACAAATTTCACAGAACAGTAAACATACACATGAGACATCATTATTTAGGGTGGTCATAGTTCACCGCACACATCTTACAACAACTGAAATCCCAAGCAATAACACTTAAACATATAGACATGGATCTAATTAATTTTCATCGTATTAATTAATATTCCTCTTCTTTCTTATCCTCTTTCTTCTCATGGTGCTCATGCAAGCCATAGCCGCCGGCTCCAACTGCAGCTGCCATTCAGTTCCGGTTCAGTAAACTTGTAGATGCATTACTCTCTTGTCACGTAAGATTTGTTCATCCAAACTTTAGAATTGATGTTTTGCTTTGGTCCTCATTCGAAACTACTAAAATCATGGGTTAAAATTGCGACTTGTTGTGTTAAAAATAAGGAATAAATGTATATCATGTCTTAAAATACATATAGAAAATGTTCTTTCGCTGTTAAACTCTAGCGGCTTCTCATTTTCCTTGTTAACGTGTTCAACTCGCTACTTACGATCTTAGTAGCAGGATCCTTCTAAAATGGGTGCACTCCCTAGACGGGAGCCCGCTGCCATCTAGATGGGAACCCACTTCTATATAGGATGGGAGCTTTCATGCTAATCTTAAGGACGAAATTCTCACTTCTCTTTCCAAATATATGCAAGGAAGAAGAAAAAGAAAAAGGAAGTAAGAAAGATTAGGACTCTCTATGTGATAGGAAACCCGGCAGGTTTCTCTTCGGAATCAATTTTGGTATTCTTCCACCGTCCGCTCAAAAGCCTTGAAAGCAATTGCGATGAGAGTGCTCTATAGTCTCTACACATTAGGTGCAAGAATAACCGCTATAAGTGGCCCCCATTGGCCCGAGTGATTATTGTCCTTGGAGCATGCCACGTGATGCTCCAAAAACCTTCTTCACCATATATTAATGTAGACTCCGCGACTTTAGCATAGCACTTACAATCATGTTGTGCCAGTTAACACTTAACATGGACATGACAAGACAAAGTCACTTCTTTTGTTTCTATCGGCCATGAGACGATGAACTCAACAGACCCATTTAGGAAACAATTTTTTTTTGAAAAATAAATAACATTAACATTGGTTTTGAAAAATGTTAAACTTTTTTTTTTTGGAAAAAATAAAGGGAAACATTGAGGTTTACCTCCAGAGCCTTGAAATTGGTACTGTGAAGCTAAATGGAGAAGAAGAAGAAAAAGACAAAGGGATCCACAAATTTAACTTCGAGTTAGGGGTGTTCCAGTAAGAGAGTTTTTTTTTAACTTTTTGGCTTTTCACGGCTGTTTATGTGATGTATTGTGAGAGAATGACTGTCTCGATTTTAGGAATAAGCTAGCTTTTTGATTTTTTTGTGTTAATGGAATAGGGCCTTAATTACACCATGCAAAATTTAGCACAAATTTGTGGCAAAAGTTAAAATATAGTAAGACGTTAAGCTAGCTAGCTACCCTTTACAGAAAGGGAAAATTGAGCTTAATGCTATGGTCTCTTTTCTAGATTCTTGGTCTATTTTCATTACTTTATTTCGGATATCTCCTAAATTATTCATATTGTTATTTCATTTTACCTATGAGAAGAGTTATTTTGGATCTTTTGATTAATTGGTGAAGAACATTTTAAAAAGTATTCTTTGGTAAGATTACATTAAAAATGCATATCGGAAAATTAAGGATTTTTTTTTTTGAACAAGTCAACATGTCATTTCATAAGAAACGCCATCCCGCAACGATGTACATCAATAGACATGAATGAAACTAAAACCATTAACAATTGAAATGAGCACGACATGGAAAATTAAAGATGAATGAAAAGAAAAAGAGGAATATTCTTGTATCAATAACAACTCATATATCCCCACAGTGGAGAACCTCTAAAAAGATAAACATAAAAACAAACTCAAATGACAAATAATAGTAAACATACACTTAAACATTAAAAGAGGTGGATGGTGATGCTTCTTAATTTCCATATAATATCGTATTAATATTCCTCTTCTTTCTTCTCATGGTGCTCATGCAAGCCATAGCCGCCAGCTCCAACTGCAGCTCCAATTTCTTCCTCTCGCTTGTGTTTGCCAGCATGCATGCATGCATCCTCTGGGTCTTTCTTTTCCTTAATGTGCTTCTCATCCTGCATAAATTGATATTTTCATCTTATAAGGCAATTATCGGCCCAAATAGTAACAAAAGTTAAAAAATGACACAATTTCTACGAGTTGTGTTAATGGAAACAATATCCCGTGAATCGGACGTCCGAACACAACACGATAATTGCCATGTTGACCACCAAACACCATCTAAAATTTACCAAATCTCGTATGTGTTTGTGTTCCCCCCTCCCCCTTCAAACCGACGACCCTGTACCCCTATATCCGTGATCTCCTCAAGCCCCTACCCGACTCTTTTTTTAGCCAGAAAACCCTCTTTTTCTCATATATATATATATATATATTCTGCTCACCTCCCTTTTGTCTTTTTTTCCTTGTTATAACATTAGCCTTGTTTCCAAGTTTCACCAATGTGTGCAAAACCTTAACCGACTTGAATCTCTTGATGCCTTCAATTAACTTGGGCCCCACCAATATCACGTCCAAGCTTAACAAATGCATTACTAAATTAATTCCCCATGGTATTCACTTTTTCGAACAGCCCCATGGTATTAACTTAATTAATTTCCCATGGCCCCACCAATGTAACGTCGTGGCGCGCAAGCTACAAATTCTTGGTACCTTGTATATAAGGTTCTATAATAGGGTTTGAGAAAGCCACACAGAAAGGCAGAACACGAATTCGGTAATCTCTCTCTCTCTCTCTCTCTCTCTCTCTCTCTCTCTCTCTCTCTCTCTCTCTCTCTCCTCTGTGTGTGTGTGTGGGTGTGTGATGTTTAGGCTTACTATTTTCTGCTTCTCTATTCCAGATCGCAAACCCTCTCTCTCTCTCTTTGTATCTCCGCTGCAATCGACGTTCACCCAGGTTAGTATATATATATATATATATATATATTTAAGATGCGTACATATGTATAGATATGCGCAGATATGTCTTATGCGTACATCTTTGTGCTCTGTTAGGATTCAAATAACAATTCCACCCCTTCTTTGTCTCTATTTCCAAAATTTATAGTAACCGGAGACCGGAGTATTATTCTAACTACTACTACTATTTGGCTGCCGACCATCAGCTTCCTGCAGCTTACTAATATCCAATGATAGCTTGTCTTATACTCTTTTCGTCCCATATTGCTTGCCCCTTTTGGAGAAACATAAAATGTCGTGTTTATGAGAATTATTTTTAAAAAAAGTTTACTCCAATTTTTTCTACTAAATGAGATCTTTAAATTGATGCGAAAAATTTTGAAAAAAAAAATGAATGCTAATACGTTAGATTTTGCATGCAAAATGCACGGAAATTCGAAAAGGGCAAGCAATTTGGGAGAGAGTAGATATTATTGACACTTCTATAAATACAGACAGAGAAGAAAATGCTGCGGATATGAGTTTTCTTTCTTTCTTTGGGGTTTAGGTAAATTAGAATGACCCCGTCGTGTACATAGCGTCATTGTTCCCAAGGCAGCATCTTGCGAAATTTCATGACTGAGCTTCCTTGTAATCAATTTTGGTTTCTAACTGCGCCCAAGCATCCGAATCATTTGGTACTGTAGCGGCTGGCTTCACCATGATCCGTCTGGCCCCCTACCCACTGCAGGGTTCACCATCGTCGAATACGTGATACCGTGGACTTAGCCCGAGATCGGGGCACATTTGGTACATTGCTCGATTTATGTGTTTAGAAATACTTGTTTAATTTTGTTGTTAACGTTGGTTTTCGTTTTTCTAATAGTTATTTTGCAGTCAAAATTCAGGATGGGAGCAGTTGAGCTCAGTAAGTTTTCTTATGCTTATTCAAGTTAGTAAAGCTGTGTATGTTCAATGCAAGGGAAGTCTTATGTTCAACTAAATTAACTAATGAAATTTGGAGTTGTGTGAGATTAATATTAACTCGAATTAATGAACATTCGCACCGACCCTGAAACATTTAATCCTCTAAAAGATTACCTTTACGAGAAACAAACAAGTGATGCAGTTTTTAAATCCATTACAAAGCAAAACATAAACTATGTTGTTAAGTGTGAAGTAAATTAACTTGTGGATGCATTAATCTCTGTCATGTAAGATTTGTGCATCCAAACTTTAGAATTGATCTTTTGCTCTGGTCTTCATACTCATTCAAAACTACTAGTAAAATCATGGGTTGAAATTGCGACTTGTTGTGTGAGATAAAGAATAAATGTTTATCACGTCTTAAAGTACATATAGAAAAGGGTAATGCTACTATGAGATTTTGTGGCTCTTTTTACTTTTCTGGTACATTTTATGAGATTTTGTGGATTTATATATGAGATTTTTAAAACCCAAACAGTCATATGAGATTTCCTATGATGTTATATGAGATTTTGTGACCCTCTATATGAGATCGACTTTTTTGCATATGTGGCGCAATCTCGGCCGTCCATTTGTTAAAGGGGTGCATGTATGCCTTTTCATATTTTGAGCCACACAATCTCATATTTTGAATCACAAAATCTCATATGGAGCAATTTGTAGGGGTGTGCATAGTAGCATTACCCTATAGAAAATGTACTTTCTCTGTTAAACTCTAGTAGCTTGATCTCATTTTCCTTGTTAACGTGTTCGACTCGCAACCTCAGATGATTCGGCATCTCACCAAAGTCTTAAAAACATACGCGCTTCGTGACATCATGTAATTTTGTACTACTCTCTAAGTCCAACTTTGAAGAGAATTCTCAGGATGAAGAGGGAGAGGGGGAATGTGAAGGAAACATGGTTCAAGAGGAAAAGGAAGTTTTTATCAACAGAGAAGACCATGTTGTGAGAGAAGTGTTTGGATAGGTTAATTGTTTAAAAGCGCCTAGGAATTTGGATTTTACTTTCACTCAAATCAGAAAACTTGTACTCCAATGATAAGTACATGATATTTGCTACGAGTAAGTAGTACTCCCTCCGTCCCCATTTAATGGTCCTTTTTGGGAGTGCGTGTCACTTTTCAATTGATTATATCTTGTAATTTATAATGTTTTAGGTGATTCTAAAAACATTGTATTATAGGATTAATCGAGATCTATTAAACAAGATCCATATTGGATATAAAATTCATTACCAATTTAAAGATATAAGTAAGTTTTTTATCCGGTTAGAATACAACTGAGACTATTAAATGGGGACGGAGGGAGTAACTTGGAATTTTGCAAAAGCCAATGATTCTCATTTAGTGTAAATAGACTGACGATGTCCGGTCTTTTATTTTCTATTCGCACCAGTACCAGTCTTCAATATATTAATTGAAGTTTCCTTATGGTTATTGTGCCAGTTGCTGAAGTGGCATTCGCCATCCTTGGTTTAGGAGTGGGTCATTTTATTGGCAACAAGTACGTATCATTTTTCTCGTTGTGTTCTAATATGATTTTCTCTTTTATGGTTTGGAAACTTTAATGTTTATTTCTAGACTTTGAATTAATTGTTCTCCTTTTTATGATGAGTTGTGTGTAAATACTTGTGAATTATTCATAAGTTCCTTTTGTTTTCCAAATCCTTGTGACAGGTTGTGGGAGAGGGAGATGCGTTATCGTCGGTATGCTTCAAAATCCCTCATCACTGAAATTACTTTTATGGAATATGTATTGGCTTTTTTGTTTGTTTCTCATTTTGTTTTGGTCTTCTATTGGGTATCAAATTTTGCAAACTTTGATATTTTCTCAATTCTTTTCCTTATTTGTCTCAAATTTTAGACATTCTATGATTTTGAGCTGACCCGCTGAATCCGACCTCCCGATAACTCCTTGCGTAAGGTTTAGAACTAATTATTGGTCGGCATCGGGTCAGGCTTTTGGTAATCTTATTCTATCGATCCAACCTGACCTATGCATACGTATAGTGTTGATGTTGGCTAATCCAATAGCTAATGTCTTCCTAAATTTCACATGCAAAATTTCCTAGTGTGCACTAGTACTATTTATGTGGGGAATCGGGGAAGCTTGGGCAACACCTGTTTGTGTGGGTGAACTGTTTTACCGGGCAAAGTTTGTGAAATTGATTTATTAGTGTTTTATAATCAGTTTCAATGCTTGGTCTGTTGATATCATTGGTCCATCATTGACGAGGCGGTACGGTACGTACCGGATTTGGGCGAAACACTTACCCCAGACCACAAATTCCGTCCAGGGCCCAGTTGGGGGAAATTATTGATTTTTATAACTATATAATTGAGTTGGATGATATGGGATTTTTTTTCGATTTATATGTATATATATATAGATAATATCGCTAAATTCGAAACGTATCCGGTACTGGTACAGTACCGTAAGGAAAAATTGGTACTGAAGTTTGTACGGGATTCAGAACATTGACCAAAGAATTTTTTTGGGGTGGCGGATAAATTGTTAGATGGTAGTGATAACTTTTGGGGTATCTTTTGTGGTGGGATGATTTCATTGGTATGTTTGATTCTGGATCTCGAAGATTAGGTAACTACTAGTATTTTTTTTTCCAGCTTACTACTAGATTTTTTCTTTTCTTTTTTTTGAACTGGAGTTTACTACTAGCTTGGTAGGCCTTCTTTGTTTGTTATTGACGTACATTGGCTTTGTTTTGTTTCTTTTGAGTTGGGTTTGTGTGATCCTATTTTGCCCTAGTCGCAGTGCATGTTATGCACCGTGATGTGCACTCCTCAGCCGTTTGATTGTGTTTTAGATGGTCCGGATGTGTTTTGATTTTTTACCGATAACAGAAAATTAAATTAAAATTGTCGAATGCATCCAGGTCGTCCAAAACATGATCGGACGGCCGACGAGTGCACAGCGGGGTGCATAGCACCCAGGTGCACAACACCCACCCAAGTCCGATAGGTTGTGTGATCCTATTTTGCCCTCGAATGCAGTGCATGGAAGATTGCTTTTAATCCTAGTTCCTTTTCCCCTAGGAAAACAGTCTTTAATATCTACGGATAGTTGTCTTAATAACCGTTAGAGCTGGCTTAGACATGAATCCCAAGAAGCATGGGATTTAGGCCCATCAAAAAATCAAAATTTTAGGGCCCCCAATTATTTAGGAACCCCTACGTATATACTAGACGCAGTATAATTTTTGTGTAAGCTCTTTGTACAAAAAGTGCCCCAATTCGAATTTAGGGCCCAATTTTTGTATGCAAATTATAGGGTGGGCCTCGTTTAATAAGTTCGATTTAGGCCTCCGAAATCTATAAGCCGGCTCTGATCATAACCGTATAGGTCAGGTACACGTACATTTTGCTTATCCTCCTGCCATTTGTGCTACATCCCCTTTTGCCATATCTCCATGTCGAATATTGGTATCCATTAAACTCTCAAGTGCCCAAGCCTGTGGATGCATATTAGAATCATTTTAATCATGGTTCCTTCTTTCTCTGTAAAACAGTCTTCAATTTGTATGAATAGTTGTCTTGGAAACAGCACACCTACATATTTTATATCCTCGTCTTTTTGTTAAATTGGCGCAAAACATTGAACCTTTCAAAAGATAGGCTCATGTGATGTCCACTCTCTCTATCCTTTCCCCTATCTCCGTCTTTCCATTTCTCTTTATATTTTTTGTGCACAGAGAGAGCTTTTTCTGTGAACCTGCTGCCATATTTTTCTCTCGTCGCCCCTGGCTTTTACACCCCCACGGGTGGGACGTGAAACTTTAGTTTTCATTTTGGTAGTCGGCTATGCCTGTTTGATCTTTTATCCATTTATGTATTTGCAAATTTGATGTATTTGTTGCAGTGAAAGGAAAGCTGTCGAGGGTCGCAGTTATGGCACTGTTCGCAAAGGGATGTACTAGTCTCCCTAAATGTGTTGAAAAGACTTTTGGGTAGATGAACAATGGTTTTGTGAAGGATGTTAACGTTGGGTTATTGATATGGGTTGTTTTTTATTCGCATGTTAGAGTTTGAAACATGGCTAAGTTGTAAAAAATTCTACTTAATCTTAATTTTGCAAGTCTTGGTTCCTAATCTAAATTAGAGGCGATTCTGTCATGTATGTATCCATGGGTAGCGTAGTCTTTTTAACCTTGGTCCCATGCCCATGGGATGGTTGATTACCAATCCTTCCCGGCCTTTTTTTTATGAAATCAACTATAGAGTTAATCAAACCAAGAGATTGTAGTCTAGCGGTTATCTCCTGGTTCTTCTACAAGCAAGACTAGGGTTCGAGCCTCGGTAGAGGCGTTTGGGGTTTAGGGCTATGGATAGCTTCTAGACGCCCTCTAGACTAACTCACTAACTCCCCTGCTAATTTCTATATCGAATGGCAAAAAAAAGAAAAAAAAACATAGAGTTAATGGACCCACAGGATTGATAATCCTATCGCAACCCCCAACTCACTTACTCCTATCTATTGAATCTAATTGCTTGGTATTAGGAGTATCTAAATATGGTAAAAGGGAGTTACGTTTGTGTATTGTAACCAAAAACCAGTTGGCATATATGTGGATTTTTTTTGTGAGAGTTTTGTTGTGAGTTTGATAACACACCAAAAAGAAGATCCGACAGCTCATAGCCCCCTACCTTATTTCTAAACCAAAACGACCTCGTTTCATAAGGGAGAAAAAGAAGTCTAACGGAACTAAAACCCTCAAAACTGATGTTTTCTTGTTCTTCTTCATTTCTTTTTTTCTTCCTCAAAACCAAAACACGGTCGAGAAGAACAAGTAGTGAACGGTGACAGTCTCCGCATTGGCGTAAAATATTATTTTCATTGGATGGCTACAATATACACCCATTAAAGAGGTGCACCATATGCACCTATTGTATGGTCCAGATTGTGTCATCTCATTGACAATCATAATATTTTTTTAGTGTTTCGTAACTTTTCAGAAATATGATTCGTAACATTTTCTATGATTCGTAACATTTTGGTGTGTTTCGTAACTTTTATTAAAAAATCGGAATTTTTATAAGGGTGTGTATCATACACACCCAAGTAAGGGGTGTGTATTGTAGCTTTTTCCTGCTTATTATTGTATTTTAGAACAAGCAGTGTTCTGGCTTTGAACCATCTCTAATCCATTAAAAATTCCTCATAGCTCGGCTTCAAGGCTGGTGCAGTCTTCAAGATAGGCTTATCAATAAGCTCAATAAGATGAATGACCAAATTGTGCTGAAAATCAAACTAGATTAGGCCACGACAACCTTTATCATGTATACAATAGTACTTATTCGAATTTTTGGAGAGATGCGTAATCAAATTTCTTATCTCGGGGGCCTACAAGTGGAGTGCATGCAAGGCCCTTTTTTTAACGTCAAAAAGAATGGAAATGGGCGACCAACGTAGCAACTCCCATAAGCATGACCAATTTGGAGTTTCCGACCCGATGTGCAAAGCCTTGGTGTCCAAATAATGCTACTATTATATAGTATGCTATCATGGGGGATGGTCAAAGGAAAAAGACAAGCAAGTGCGGAGAATTAAGCTATATTTCCACTCTCATCCAAGGGTATTTTTAGTATTTTGCTTGTCTACCGCGTAAACATAAGTCATTATCCTTACATAAATCACAAAAATATCATTCAATCGAAATTACACTCATTTTTGACTAAAGTGGAAGGACGATATTTTTAGTCGAAATTAACCGTTAATCCACATAGATGAATGGGAAAATGAGTGTTTTGAGTGAGTAGGGGAAAAGGGGAAATTAGTACACGAGAAACTAAATGAAAGTCTAGAACAGGCAGTGTGTGTGGATTGAGGGACGGGGTCCGAAATAGTACTATGCAGGGACGAACCTAAATAATTTATAAGAATTTTTTTTCTCTATAATACTAGTTTTTTTTTTTTTTTTTTTGCAAGGGTGATCGTTCCTACCGGCTTCTCTCTGGCTCCATCCCTATGTGGATTTGGGTTCTATAATTTAATTAATGGAAGTCAGGCAATTCAATTTGAGAATAAGTTGAAAAGCCCCATCAAATAAGATCTCATCGTTCAATTCGAGACCAACCATCAAGACAAATTATTACTTTGAATGAATTTCTCGCCACAATTTGTAACAAACTACGAAAAAGCTCATCAATGGGTTTCGGTTCGGTTCTAGTAATATACCCACACCCACATAAAAATAGAGTTCGAGAAAAACGGAAATGTACCAATACCCGGGTATGGTTATGGTCTATGCGATAGGAAACCCGGCAGGTTTCCGTCCGCTTCAAAAACTTAACGCAATAGCAATGAAAGCGCTTTGCACACGCTCTATAGTCTCTACCCATTTGGTGCAAGAATAACCGCTACAAGTGGGCCTCATTGGCCCAAGTGATTCATGTCTTTAGAGCACCGCCACGTGATACTCCAGAGGCCTTCTCTACCACACATTTATGTAGACTCCACAAATTTAACCTACGAGTTAATTACACCGTGCAAAATTTAGCAAAAATAATGTTATTTTTCAAAACATGTATATGAATTTTGGTATTAAGTATGTCGATGAGTGATTAATCGACTAAAATGCAGAATTTTTTGGTATTTGATGATGGAGGATTAACACATGAGAATGTATATCTTTATGAGGAATCCGGGGAGGTGCTGTATAGTAGGTGTTGTGCACCATATTCTGTGGCAAAACTACATTGTTTCTTAGTACACCTCTAAAGCTTCCAAAGGCCCTCCTGGGATTGTTAATTTTGGGGTTCAATTTTAGGGGATTTAGGCTATTTGGAGTAGGGTACGTATAGTGGGTTAAGGCACGTTGGGTTTACGGTTTAGGCACTTTGTTGTGGTTTTTTCTTCCTCCAAACAAGGCATTTGATAGCTTTGGAGGTGTGCCCAAAAATCAAGCAAAACAACATAGTTTTGCCGCATAACCACCTGGATCCCTTTTTGGGTGTTATAAACAATTAATCTTGGAACACTTGTACTTCTACATTTTGTTTTATATACTAATTAATAACTCCCTCTGCTCGTAAAGATAAGCCACTTTAAAAAAATATTCAATTTTTTGGATAAAAAGTAAGCACCTTTCGGATAAAAGAATAAACCACCTTCGTGCATAATTTCTTATTTTTCTTGACACCAAATTAAAGAACTATCTGAGATTACTATCCAAAAATAGCACATTCTTTTATCGTTGACTATATCTGTGGGATGGATGGAGGGAGAATATGAATTTTAAGTGTCACCTCCGAATTGAAATTCTGACTCTGCTAATAATTGTGAATCAGAGAGCACATTTATTTTTATAATACTTATAAGTAGATGACGCTTTTTAAATTGTATCATTTATTTATATTATACTAAAGCATTCAGACAAATGTAACTAACTAGATTGTGTGGCCACCAAAATCATGTAATTCTTTATTTTTTCCAAAGACGAACATCCTGAATCACCGGAAAATCAAACCGGATTAGGCCACGATAGTACTCCACTTATTGAATTTTCGACGAACATCAAGAGGAATATCCCGAATCACCGGAAAATCAAACCGGATTAGGCCACGACAACCCATTTTATATACTCCCTCCGTGTCATTTTAATCGTCTGGTTCGGTCTCCAATGTTCATCGTATTCAATCTATAATTAATTTTATAGAAAATATGAATCTTAAATGATAGATCTCAATTAGCTAGGTCTCTTATACAAAAATTTTAAAATCATTAAAAATATTATAGATTGAAAGACAAAAACAATTTAATAATTGTATTAGAGACCGAACCGAACTATTAAAACGAAACAAATGGAGTAGTACTTAATGAACTTTCTGAGAGAAGTGTACCATGGGCTATTTGCCTCCATCATATGTTTACCATCATTATAACATTCCACGCATCCAAGAGCTCTCTGAAAATCAAATTAAGGTGTGAAGGCACTTTATAATCCATCGATCACTAGCTTTTATACATTCAAGAGCTTTCAAGATCAAAGCCACGATTGCCCTTCAGAACTTCCTCCAAGTCTTCGATCAATATCACAACGTCCATCACACCATGCATATATTGAGTGTGAAGATCAAAGCTGCAAAGAACTTTTAGAATTCTTCCATGTCCCCATCTTATAACAATTTTTCATTAATTCATCCGAGAACTGTAAAGATTAAAGCTGGGAAGGTCCATTAATTAGAACTTAATTTCTTCAGGTCAGTGTCCGAAAACTTATTAATACCATCTTTTTCAACCAAATTCGGAAAAGATCGATCGAGAAATTCGATTTGTGAATAAGCCCATCATAAAGATCAAATAAGATATCCCCGTTCAAATCGAGAACAATCATCACGCCCTCATTGCACTGCATAATGGATTTAACATCAAAATAATGAATTATTTATTGAGTGACTTCTCACAAAATGTACAACAAAATAGTGAAAATGTCATCTAGGTTCATTAAACTAAAATAAAATAAAATTTATTTCCCTCCGTTTGTTCTCTAGGCCAACTTACGTGAATTTCAATTGAGAGAAGTGCTAAAACCATACACAATTGCACACACACACTCAAAATGCACATGGCATCATTGTAATTCATGAGGTCTTGTTTTTTTTTGGATAATTAATTTTTGGAGAATAATGTCACCATCCACTCCTAGAGTGTCCATTTAAAGTTTGAGAAAATTAAGCTTTGTATAGCTTGAATGATAATTAATTAATCCGATGAATGATATTTCTTGATTGATATCTTTATTCTTCCACACAACCTATCCACAAAATGAACATCTTGCCTAGTTTTCTAAAAAAAATTCGCTTGGAAACAAATTGCATTCCAATTCGTTGCCCTAAATTTGTAAGTCTTTTTTACCGAGTTTTTTTTGGTTGTTTTCGCTTGAGTTTTATTAGATACGGATCAAACTTTTACGTGTCTCGACGAAAAAAACAATTGGAAAAAGTTCACTAAAAACGAAAATAGTTCCAAAAAAAAGACAGTCTCACTACTATAAAAATAGATAAAGATCTCGGTTATTTGGTGTGACCTTTCACTTTTAATCTCGCATTCAAAACCGTGGTCTATCAAGGTGTAACCAAAAGTCCTTTATTATTTATCATGGTTTTTACATGTGATCAAAAAGCTTAAAAACCGAGATTGAAAACTTAGAAGCGTGATTGTTTCTACATTAAGATCTCACTTTCTAGAAAAAACCGTGGTGGTTGTGAAGATATAATCTCAGTTCTATATGAAACTGTGGTCTTTACAAACAAAAAGACCACACTTTTACCCAAAACCGTGATCATTTCTTCCATATACTATCTCACTTTTGTAGATAATAGAGGTCATTTCTTCAGCAATTTTTTTTCCCCTTAAATAAGATAACACCCAGCTCCAACTATTCAATTACGACAAAATATTTCACTCAAACAAATTTATTAGCTGAAAATTCGATCGAACATTTTGAATTGTTCAGTACAATCTAACAAAAAGGGTACAATGGCCGATAACAAAAAAGAAAAAAACAAACAAACAAAAAGAGTAGAATTAGTACTGAAAAATAAAATACAAAAAAAAACTACCCTAAGAAGTAATCTAATCCCTGTGACACGTCAAATGCGCAATGGCTCCAAATGATCCTCACGACTAGCTCCCTTCCAATGGTCATCCCTCCTATAATTGCATCATTTAGAAGGGCATCTGCTACATTTACCAAATAATAACAAAAATTAGAAATGGATCACTGAATTTCCAAGTCTCTGTCCCAAAGAGGACTAAAAGAAAGTCCTAAATAGGTATTTAAAAAACAGTGACAAATGAAAATATATAACACAACATAACATGAAACAAAAAAATTTAACTTACATGTACTACTCAATCACATTGTTGACAGAAGAAACTGATCGCACCAACAAACAATTCATCAAGTTTAGCGTCCACATACGTCTTTTTTCATTGAACTGAAATATGCGTGTCAATAACGAAGAGTTAAACGATTAGGTCGTTTCTTTGAATCAAAAAAGAAAAAAGATTGAACTGGAATCGAAAGATAACAATATATAAACTAAGCTTCAATTCCTAAAAGCAGAATTAGTGATGACATAACAAGAAAAAGGCAGCAAAAGTGTTATGGAAGCTTGGAAACGAATTGCATTCCAATTCGTTGCCCTAAATTTGTAAGTCTTTTTTACCGAGTTTTTTTTGTTGTTTTCGCTTAAGTTTTATTAGATACGGATCAAACTTTTACGTGTCTCGACGAGAAAAACAATTGGAAAAAGTTCACTAAAAAAGAAAACAGTTCCAAAAAAAAGACAATCTTTTAGTGTCTTTACCATCATCGTCTTACATGAACTTTTTTGAACTGTGTTCTATTTTTTTTTTATAGGAGTACTTTTCCATTTATTTCGTTGAGACAAGTGATGTGACATAAGATTATCATGAAAAACTAAAAATTAAATAATACTACCGATAACAAAACTAATTTAATTAGTTCAAACTCTAAGCGTTATGTTTTTAAAACTAAAAATTAAATAATACTACTACCGATAACAAAACTAATTTAATTAGTTCAAACTCTAAGCGTTAGTATGTTTTTCTTTTTCTTTTCATGAATGGACTTTTTTAATTAAGGTCTTGTTCTCCAATAGATTTTAGGTACATAAAATCTCACATTTTATGATACTTCAATCTCAACACATAAAATATAAATGTCATTTTATGAGATTTTCATAAAATCCTCCTAAAATCTATAGGAAAACTACTACATTTTATCAATTGGGAAAATAACTCTATTTTATCACCTCTCCATAAAATGCCCATTTTATGAGATTTTTATAAAATTTACCTAAAATCTATTGAAAAACAAGGCCTAAGTTGATCACAATGCGAGTGGCTAATGAGGAGAAAAATTAGTTGGTGGTTTTGCGCAGAAACATCATTTCCCAATTCCCATCACGTATTCTCGTGGCGATCAAAACAAAATGTCAATGTGGTGAGGAAGAGCACTGGGCACCTTGTGGTGGGAAAAGTTATTAGTTGTCTTATCCAACGTCCTTTTTCACCATATTTCATACGGAATCCGGTACTAAGTATATGAACCTCTCTTTGGTTGGTAGATTTCTCATCTTCTTTGGGTTCAAGTGGCATATGATTGTCGCATGTTTGGGTGTCAATATTGTTGGGATGATTCTAACATTGTGATGTCATTATCTTGGTTCCTTTTAATCACTGTAACTTTGTTCCTTTGATTAATAAAATTTCTTTGTCATTCAAAAAATAATGTATATGAACCTCGCACGAATGTGGGATGAAGAAGATTGTTGGGCCTCAACGTGGCAATACCCCTAGACTACTGAATAATTACTCCATGTGGCGGTACCCTAAACCATAGAATACTGACCCATTTCAGAGTCAATCTACTCAATCAAAATAAGTTTGGATGTTTGATGTAATCGTCTAATTTTCTTATAAAATTTAGGAGTAAATCATAAATTCTGAACAAAAACTTGAAATATAGTACACACTCACATGATCGAGCTAATTTATGAAGAGATTTCTATGTATAGTATACTATTGCAAATTAACAACTCGGATTATTTGAGTCCAGTTATGCACAATCTGTATGAAGTCGTAGTAATTAACTAGAGAAGCATCAAAACGGCACAGAACATAAATTTCTGCTAAGTACCGAGTACATCCTTTCACCGTTTCGCTCCAAGACTAACCGCTCCCATTGAGTCATTGACCCTCCACCGTCACCACCAACCCCAAATCTCGAGTTATCTCCAATCTTCTCTCTCCCCAACAACACTGTTTCATATAAAAAGCCCACCTGAAAAAAAAAAAAAAAAACCTTCCCAATCTCTCTTCACTCTTCTATGATCATCAAGAGACTACTCTTCCATCCTTCTCTTCGCCACTTCCTTTCTCGTCACCATCATCATCATCATCATCATCACGCTACAAGGGCGAGACATCAGTCGATTGCCTCACTTTCTTGGCCTTTCTTGGTCATACCTCGTCGACCCATTCACACCCACAAGGTATTTGCCATGGCAGAACAGTCTCAGAAGCCGATTCCAGAGAAAACCCACAAGCATACTAATCGTCTAGCCGCCGAGCACAGTCCTTACCTTCTTCAACATGCTCATAACCCGGTATGTCAAACTTAATTTCCTCAATTTATCGAAATGTTATTAGAAATGGTATGAATAGAGAGAACCCATTGATAGTATGTGGCTAAGAACACTTCCAATCATCCACCAAGTCTTTTATCGAACTTCGATTTGATGGTCTAATTTGTCAATTAACAAATGGGTTTTGGGATTAGTTGGGAAGTTTTTTCAAAGATTTGATGGAGTAGAAAAAAAATGAAGCTTTTAACCAAATTTGTACTCGATGGGAAGGGAGAGATTGATGATGGTCTTAGTTGATGCGGGGTTTTGATGTTTTGGGTGAATCAAAGCCATCTGATATGATGCACCGTTGCCTTTCTCTTCTTCTTTTCTACTTCAGTTTGTCACCATTAAACTAGACTCTTCTGTTGTATTTGCATTGTTTTCTACAATTCTCTGGCATTATACGTAAAATTCCAGTTTTAGTTGGGATTCCCTCTGAGTGTTCTCCAATTTAAAGGTGAATTGGTATCCATGGGGTGAAGAAGCATTCAAAGAGGCGCGTGACAGAGACGTACCGATCTTCTTGTCAAGTACATTCTATCTCAAATCCCATTTTGCCCCAAGTGCCTGGATTTTCATACTAACTGTGATTACTTTTAATTTGCTGGCTGCTAGTTGGATACAGCACCTGTCACTGGTGAGATTTGTGCTCCTTTGTGGAAATTGATCCTTTGTTGTTTTACTAAAGCCATAATCCTGATGGTTAATGGCTTATTTATTGGTGGGAACAATTGTTAAGGTGCCATGTAATGGAGGTGGAATCCTTTGAGGACGAAGGGGTTGCGAAATTGCTGAACGATTGGTTTGTTAGTATCAAGGTCAGTTTGTGTCTTGTTAATTACAAGAGTTGTAGTTGCAACCATCTCATCCAATTCGAGGTGGGTATTTTTTTTTTATTAAATCGACAAAAATCCTTACTTCTTGTTGTTGCAACAGGTGGATCGAGAAGAACGTCCAGATGTAGATAAGGTAAATACATAATCTTACGAAGTCATTGTAGTTACTAATTACTTTCTTGGAGTTGTTATATTGACTTTGCTTGTTCTTTATATTTTCTCTGCTGCATTTCATTTCAGATACCTTGTTAAGTTGTTAACATAGTTAAACACTCTGTATCACTACTTGAATAAAGGAATTACTCGTGTGGGATGAGTTGGTCTATTGGTCTGAATGCTTGATTGGAAGTCTTTTTAGGCAGAGATGATTTGAATATTGGTTCAGGTTATCCTATGCCTGGATGTTGTGTCATATAAATTTTGTACATGAGTATAACTAGTAAAAAGTAGTGTTCATCTGTGAAGTTTCATCATATAGAGAACTGACATAGAAATAGGTAAAACAAGCATTTAGAAACTGTTTCCAATGACTCTTGTTTTACTCTGCTGATAAAGTGTTTAATTTTTGCAGGTATACATGACTTATGTGCAGGCTTTATACGGTGGTGGAGGTTGGCCACTAAGCGTCTTCCTTTCACCAGATCTGAAGCCCTTGATGGGTGGAACTTATTTTCCCCCAGATGATAACTATGGAAGACCAGGGTTTAAAACTGTACTTAGGTGAGAACACGGTCCAATTTTGGAACCACGGATATCTGCGAACTTGTTGAGTGCATTATCCAATAAACAGTCATTGTCGAGGACTGGATACTTTATTGCTCTAGAGCTGATGTCATTGTTAGCTAGCAGTATTTGTTTTTTATTCTGCATTCATCTTTATCTATTTTCCTCTCTGTGATAAGTCTGCTCTCTGTACACTTTTCCATGTTTTATGACAGAAAGGTGAAGGAGGCTTGGGAGAATAAGAGGGATGTTCTGGTTAAGAGTGGAGCTTTTGCTATTGAACAACTATCGGAAGCATTATCTGCAAGTGCAAAGTCTAATAGTTTACCAGATGGGCTTCCACAGAAAGCATTGGAACTATGTGCCGAGCAGGTAAGATTAATCACATCAGGAGAAATGTTATATCTTTCCCTGTTTATCTGTTATAAACTTCGTGGATGAGTTCATACTGGTCTGATAGATGGGTGTCGTCGTGCTCTTTTGGACTACGGCTTATTTTGTGAAGGGGCTTTCAGTCTTTACCAGTCTGGTACTCATTGCAAATGGCTGTTGAAATTCCTACGTTGCTACTTCAATCCAACATAAACAAAAGTAAGGAATAAACAAGATATGATGAACACACGGTTTACGTGGAAAACCCTAAATAGGGTAAAAACTACGGGAAGGAGATTCCCCTTAGGAATGAAATCCGACTCTGCCACACCTTTCATAGAAAAGAGGGAGTTGAATTGATGTATTGATTGGATCCGTCGGGACTGACGGTCAAACACTATTAAAACCATTGTGTGATTACAATCGACCTTACTCACAATTGAGACTCCTCGCAATTGACCTAAGATCGGTTGCCGACTCCTCGTTCACCACACCAAGTATTTGATTGCCGCTGCCTCGACTCCTCAAGCCTTCCAAAACTTCTTCCAGAAATCCACCGGAAGAAACTCTTAGTTGATTGACGATAGATGTAGAAACCTCTTGAAGCTTTGATTAAAGTTCGATGGATTTTGTGCTTCAAGATTCACTCTCAATACTCTAGGGTTTTCTTGTAGGTTTGAAAACAAGAGCTCTGATATTTCTTTTGCAGCCGGATGACCCTAGACCGAAAAGAAGAAACACTTTTATATTAGTTGCAGCTTCGATTGATCTCTAGTGAAAGTCGATCAATCGCTTTCAGAACCATTCTCGAACTGTGCTACCCGATTGAGTTGCTGACCGATCCCACAATTCTTTTCGAAGCCGATTGATCCCAGCTGAAACCGATTGATCTACTAACCCTCGAATTACATAAAAAAAAGAGATTCCTTCCACTCTATTCCTATGTCTATTCCTATGCAGACTTGCTACTTAGAAAATTACATCTCGATAAATAATGGGATACACGTAAATATGTGATTTGTCAAATGGAATTGCCAACCAAAAAAGGGACGTGGATTTTTGGATCTTACAGCTATTCATAATTAATCTTGAAAAGCTCATTTTTATTACACTAGCAATCTGGAATAACTGAACATTAGTTAGGGGGACTCATTGACAAATGACTAGTCCATATTCTGTCATACTTAGGGGACTCACTTTGATGTATCTTGTGCTTAATTAGCTTGGGGACACATTTGAATCTTAGTTGCGACAAATTCTCTCTGGTGTGAAGATCATGATGTATGATATTCCAATTATAGTCTGTTTGTACTTTCTTGTACTTGGATAAAATGTGGAATCCCTTATCCATTATGGACTTTGTCCCAACTTTGTTGTTTCCTTTTCTTTTTTTCCTTCTTTTAGTTTGACTATGCTACATGGCGGCACCTCTTGCATAAGCTGGGATCTCTGTGTGCGCGTGCGCATCTCTAGATACTAGTATTTACTGTATGCCATTGTTACATGGTCTTGGGTAGAACTCAACTCTGAAAGCTAGCTATTGAAGTGAGGGTGCCCTCACACACTTATATACAACTACTTTGGCACCCAATCGAAGTCCCACGTTGCTTCACACCCTTCCTCACGCGTAGTGTGCTCACTCGGCAGCACATGCTGCATGTAGGTCAGAGACATGCACTCTACCCATCCTTGCTCCTAGCTCTGATACCATGATAGATTCAAAAGAAAGAGATATTCTATTGCAACAGATAATAACAGCCAAGACCTAACAGCCACGTCTGACTTTTCTGCTCCTTCTTTGTTCTAGCTTTCAGATAGCTATTGAAGTGAGGGTGCCCACACACTTATATACTTCATTTTACTTTGGTACCCAAGCGAAGTCCCACTTCGCTTCACACCCTTCCTCACGCGTAGTGTGCTCACTCTGCAGCACCTGCTGCATGTAGGTAGAGACGTGCACTCTACTCATCCTTGCTCCTAGCTCTGATACCATGATAGATTCAAAAGAAAGAGAGATTCTATTGCAACAGATAATAACAGCCAAGACCATGCAACAGCCACGTCTGACTTTTCTGCTCCTCTTTTGTTATAGCTTGCCGAAACCTATGATTCCAAGTTCGGTGGGTTTGGTTCTGCCCCCAAGTTCCCTAGACCAGTGGAGATTCAACTAATGCTATATCATTCAAAGAAGTTGGAGGAAGCTGGGAACTTGGGTAAAGCAAAAGAAGACTTACAGATGGTTTTATATAGTTTGCAATGCATGGCAAGGGGAGGCGTCCATGATCACATAGGAGGGGGTTTTCACAGATACAGCGTGGATGAGTGCTGGCATGGTTGGTTATCAATATGAATATTCTGTCATGAATTTGTTTTCAAGTTCTTAAAAAATGCATAAATAATTACCTATTGAGTTTGCGTATATTCAGTTCTTCAGTACAGCGAAGTTGTTGAAACTGCCTTGTTTATGTGCAGTTCCGCATTTTGAGAAAATGTTATATGACCAGGGGCAGCTTGCTAATGTTTATTTAGATGCCTTTTCCATTACCAAAGATCTCTACTATTCAACTGTATCTCGGGATATTCTTGATTATTTGAGGAGAGACATGATTGGGCCCAATGGAGAGATCTTTTCAGCTGAAGATGCTGACAGTGCAGAGTCTGAAGGTGCTACAAGGAAAAAAGAAGGTGCCTTCTACGTATGGACCAGCCGCGAGGTATATTCAACTATGTTTCCCTGTTGATTTTGATGAGAAAAGTTTAATTCATTGATTCCCTGCTATACATGTCTATACATATCCATTACTCTGTTGTTTGATTCTACACTTTTCAAGGTCTAATGGAACAGCGAGGATATAATATTTCCGTTAAATGACAGGTTTCCTACAAGAAGAACGATATTCTATCTTTTATGTGCAATTTATTATATAACATTACATGACAAGCTGGTGTCTTTGTTTCCATTCCTTATCTTTTTCCTAATTATTTTCACCTGCTTTCACTGTCTAAGGTTGAAGATACAGTTGGAGAGCATGCAACCCTTTTTAAGGAGCATTACTACGTTAAACCATCTGGGAATTGTGACCTCTCTAGCATGAGTGATCCTCATAATGAATTCAAGGGCAAAAATGTGCTCATAGAGAGGAATAGTACTGATGCAATGGCGTCAAAATTCAGCATGCCTATTCAGGAGTATGTAGATGTTCTGGGTACGTGTAGGAGGAAACTTTTTTCTGTTCGATCAACACGACCGCGGCCGCATTTGGATGATAAGGTATCAAATGTTCCTCATACAAAAGGAATAATAATGCTGTTAAAACTTCTGAGTTGTGATGAATGGTATGATTTATAATTTACTTGCTAGGTAATTGTATCATGGAATGGACTTGCAATTTCTGCTTTCGCGAGAGCTTCTAAAATGCTCGAGGGTGAACCAAATGAGACCAAATTCATCTTTCCTGTTGCTGGCTCTGATGTGAGAACCTTCGTATACTTATGTTGCTCTTTAGGAGTAAAATGGTAAAAATGCTTTTCTCTCAGTCATGCATATAAGAAGTTTTGTCAATTTCAGCCAAAGGAATACATGGAAGTGGCAGAAAAGGCGGCATCATTTATCAGAAAGCACCTATACAATCAGCAAACAAGAAGGCTGCAACACAGCTTTAGGAATGGCCCATCTAAAGCGCCTGGTTTTCTAGATGATCATGCTTTTCTAATATCGGGGTTGCTGGATATCTATGAATATGGTGGTGGAATATTTTGGCTCGTTTGGGCACTTGAACTACAAGAACTCCAGGCAAGATTCATTTTCCCTTTCTGGTTTCCCCTTATTACTAGCTCTGTCATAAATTCATGGTCCTCCTGTCCTTTTGTGCTATTCTGGATGTCTTAAAATTGAATGTATGTATATATTTTTATTTCTTTTTTACATGATCTTGAAATTGTCTACCAGAACTAATTGAGATCTTTTAAATGGTGGAAAAAGTTTTTTTTTTTTTTTGACCTACAAATTCCTGAAATTTTCTTTATTGCAGGATGAGTTGTTTCTTGATAGAAGTGGAGGAGGGTATTTTAATACCCCAGGGGAAGATCCTTCAGTTCTACTTAGAGTAAAAGAAGATCATGATGGGGCTGAGCCTTCAGGAAACTCAGTCTCCGTTATCAATCTGGTTAGATTGGCCTCTATGGTGTCTGGCGATAGGTCTGATCAGTACAGACAAACTGCCGAGCATTTGCTGGTTTGCTCTTGCTTGTCTAAATCGTTTTCATGTTTTGAATACAAGATAATGTTTGGGAAGTAATTGAACGATCAGATATTTTTGCAATTGGATTTACAGGCAGTTTTTGAGAAGAGATTGAAAGAAATGGCTATGGCCGTGCCTTTAATGTGCTGTGGTGCAGACATGCTTTCTGTTCCTTCCCGTAAGCAAGTCGTCTTGGTTGGACCCAAGTCTTCCTTAGAGTTTGAAAACATGCTTGCTGCTGCTCATGCATCATATGATCCTAACAAAACTGTGAGTGCTTTGTCCTGTGAATATTAAATGTGCTTCCAGATTGTTCATATAAACATTCATTCAAGATGTTAGCTTCGACGTAGTTGTGGTTGGAAATAAGAAAATGAAAATGATAGTTGTGTATAGCCCTCTTGAGGTCTCAAGTCCACTTCTTGCCTGTGGGGGAAAACAAAACTAAACAAATGCCCGTGTTATAAGTGGAATTTTTTGTACCATTGTTTACCTCCACAGAGAAGTGGTATGAAATAAAGAACTGTCATTACATCTGTGAAATGACCGAATTGCGCAGTTCGTGTCTCAAGTCCACTTTCTTACCTGTGAAAAAAAAGCAAAGACTTAACGAGTACTTATTCGGCATGGCAAATGTAATGTGTTTTCTGGTGCAATTTTGGCAGGTAATCCACATAGACCCTACTGACGAAGAAGAGATGCAATTTTGGGAAGAAAATAATGTTCACATTGCCGCCATGGCAAGGAATACTTTTGCTGTTGGCAAGGTGGTGGCTCTTGTCTGCCAGAATTTTACTTGCAGCCCTGCCGTCGCTGACCCCAAATCTCTTGAAGCTCTCCTCTCCAAGAAACCTTCCTCTTCCTCGTAAATTGTTTTGGCGTTTTTTTTTTTAATAACCAAAACATACAGCTGTATATGGAAAGCAAGTTCAACTCCTGTAAGAAGTTGGGTGTTGTGGTATGTGCAGTTCAACTCCTGTAAGAATTTCACTTTACCTTCTTTATCTAAAAAAATCTGTACTTTGCCCCCTTAATTAATCTATCATTTAGTGTCTTTTAGCCCATTCTGTCACTCTTCCATTGTCTATACTTAAGCGTTAGATTCCGATAGATATGCATATTTGGGTAATTAATTTTTATGGGTTATACTTAATATATTTGTAATTTTTTCTAGTCTTTTGACGTACATCCTCTAATTCGAGGAGCATGTTTCTCTCCATCTTTGGTCTAGGAGGCCCAATACTACTCTATACTTGGTAATCATAAACAAACAGAATTGAAAGACCTTTGTAAATATTTACAATATGAATCTCAAACATGATATTCCAAAAAGTTGCATTTTTGCCATAAATTGTTCAAATGTGCACGTCATAAAGAAACTTAATGCTCAAATGACAAATCTCAACGAAAGAGTGACAAAAGGGACTAAGTGATACTAAAGGATAGATTAAGGGGAAGATGTAGGATTTTTTAGATTTTAGATGAAGGTGGTAAGGTGAAAATGGTGATAGTTTAAGGGGTAATCTGTAATTAACCCTTTCTTCATCGCAAGGCAGTCGTAGCAATGGCAAGGGCCGGCTCTGAGTCGTAGCAATGGCAAGGGCTGGCTCTGAGTTTTTTCTAAGGCGCGATGCGTTCTTCTTTGAATAAGGCCTCTATATAACTCACAAGTTGAAAATTAAAAAAGGAAAAAAAATGCTTTAAAGAAAAATTACAAGTAGTCAAAACCATAAAACAAAAAGCTAGATAAGCATTCCACCAAATTGAAATGCATTTCTGTTCAAAAAAAAAATTTGAAATGCATTACTTAAATATCACTCCTTACGTTTTTTGCAACGAAAATAATAATTGAACTCTCATAAATTCATAATCGAGTTTTGACACCATTGTTTTGATTTGAGCATTTCGCTTTGGACTTCCGTTTAAATTGGGCCTTAGGTTTTATTGGACATTTTGGCATAAATAATTTTGGGCCCAAAAAATTAAAAGATTGTAGTTTCCCTAGACAAACAAGAGATAAGGATAGCAATTCAAAATCACTCAATATACAGATGAAGTTGCAGTACCATTCGAGATTCAATGATCGCCGGTGAGAAACCCCAGCTAATCAAATTCCAAAGGTGGTGAGTTTTTCTCTGCTCTGCCTACCATCTGTAACCATGTTTTCTGTAGTTCATTCTTTAAGCCTGTTCCCAATCAAGAAGATTACTGAACATTCAATACCCACCAACAGAAATCAACTATATCTCAGACCCATTTCGTCTCTTTCACTCTCTAGTAGTATAAACCCATCTGGGTCCAACCCAGATACTGATTTACCTCCAGAAACCTTAAAGGAATCAACAGATAGTACCTTAAATCAAGATTCTTCAAGAGAGGACCTCTTACCAATGTTGTCCCGAGAAATTACTGTTTCTGATAGTGAGAATGTGAATTGTCGACTAGAAGTGCTGTCTAATCTTCTTAGAACATATGGACTTGTCGATGATCAAATTTCCAAGCTTTTGAGTGCACACCCACCAGTGGTTTTGGCCGATCCAGAGAAAGACCTTTTGCCCAAACTGGAGTTTTTTAAGTCTATTGGGGTTTCAGGAACGGTCCTTGCAAGATTAATTTATGTTGATCCAAAACTATTGACTAGAAGCTTAGAGAATCGAATCGTACCTAACTATAATTTCTTGAAGAGTATACTTAAATCAGATAAGAAGGTCGTTTCTGCCATGAAGAAAGCACCATGGATTTTCACGGCACCTTATACAGAAAATCTTGTTCCTAATATTGCTTTCTTAAGGGAAGTTGGAGTGTCCGAATTGCAGATTGCACAGTTATTGGCACATTATGCTGATGCTATTATGCAGAAACTTGGGCAGTTGAAGGAAGTAGTTAAAGAGGTTAAGGAAATGGGATTTGATCCGTCGACTTGGACTTTTATGACAGCGTTGTATTGTCTTTCAGGGAAAAGCAAAAGATCCGTTTGGAACCGGTGCTATGCAGCATATACGAAGTGGGGTTGGTCTAAGGATGATATTCGCTCGGCATACTTAAAGGACCCATCTTGTATGCTTGTATCTGAGAAGAAGATTGCACAGTTAATAGACTTCTTAGTGAACGAGATGGGGTGGCGTCCGAATGACCTTGCAAGATACCCTTCACTTTTGAAGTGTAGCGTGGAAAACAGGACTATCCCACGATTTGCGGTTATGAAAGTTTTGTTGTTGAAGGGCTTGGTGTCGAAAGGTATCAGCTGGTATTCAGTACATGGAGGATCTGAGGAGACTTTCTTGGAGAGGTACGTGACTAAATACGAGAAGGAAGTTCCTGAACTCATGAGCGTGTATCTTGGAGAGGTGGATATTTGGGAGTCAGAAACTGGAAAAGTGGATAGCAGTATAGATTTGGAAGGAGATAACAACTAACCAGGTTCAAGCTTGAACGCCTAAACTTGAGTATTTTGCGCACTCTGTCTTGGACCTACTCACCATTGGCCTTTAATTCAAGGCTCATGTAGCAACTTCAGAGAATCCAAGTTTTTTCTTTTTCTGTCATCTGTTTGGTTTAATTTGAACGTCCTTCTTCAAGAGCAGGTGAGTTGAACTCATCATTGGTTCCAGTTTGGTTATCTTAAAGGTTTTAAATTGTAGATATGGATTAAACTTCCATAGAGGAAGCATGATAATGAATTATCTAGTTTTAGTGAAGATATCTACTCCACGGGTGCTTGTTTTTGCTTTAATGAGCTTCATGATGTTGTTCAACTTTTGCGATTCATTCAACTATAAAGTTTTCTATGGGAGCATTATCCCCTAAAAATTCCTCCCAAAGAAGGCTTTTTGATGGTTGCCTGCTTGCTCTTCGTTTCCGACTGAGATGGGTAACAAAGCTGTCAAAATCTTCCTAGCAGAACCCAAGAGCAATTCAACTTGGAAAACTAACTCTAAGGAAAGAGTCGAGTGTGGAATGCGTTCGGCTCCTTTCATGTCTTATCTCAATTTTACTATTTTAGTTCAACAATGCCTCGTATCCGTTTATAGGATATTCATTAGACCAGGAAATTAACGTCTTGGTTGGACCCAAGTCTTCCTTAGAGTTTGAAAACATGCTTGCTGCTGCTCTTGCATCATATGATCGTAACAAAAACTGTGAGTGCTTTGTCCTGTCAATATTAAATGTGGGTCAAGATTGTTCATATAAACATTCACTCAAGATGTTAGCTTCGAGGTACAAGTGGTTGGAAATAAGGAAATGAAAATGATACTGTGTATAGCCTTCTTGAGGTCTCAAGTCCACTTCTTGCCTACGGGGGAAAATAAAACTAAAGAAATGCCTGTTTTATAAGTGAAATTTTTTGTTCCATATATATTAATTTCAGATGTTTACTTCCACAGAGAAGTGGTATGAAATAAAGAACTGTGATAACATTTGTGAAATGACCGAATTGCGCAGTTCGTGTCTCAAGTCCACTTCTTACCGGTGAAGAAAAAGTAAAGACTTAACGACTACTTATTCGGCATGGCAAATGTAATGTGTTTTCTGGTGCAATTTTGGCAGGTAATCCACATAGACCCTACTGACGAAGAAGAGATGCAATTTTGGGAAGAAAATAATGTTCACATTGCCGCCATGGCAAGGAATACTTATGCTGTTGGCAAGGTGGTGGCTCTTGTATGCCAGAATTTTACTTGCAGCCCTGCAGTCACTGACCCCAAATCTCTTGAAGATCTCCTCTCCAAGAAACCTTGCTCTTCCTCGTAAATTGTTTTGGCGCTTTTTTTTTAATTAACCAAAACATACAGCTGTATATGGAAGCAAGTTCAGCTCCTGTAAGAAGTTAGGCTGTGTTGTGGTATGCGTAATCAGAAGTTAAAACTCACTGATGATTTGGTATGCAATATAGACTAGTTTGCTACCCCGGAGTTAGTTTAATTCTGGGCTTTCGCATTCCGACTGGTCTGATGGTGTTTTTAGTATTTTATGGACACGAATCTGCTTGACATTCCAAATAAGTTTCAGAATCAGTTGGGTTTAAACCACACTGAGCCTTTTGTTGCAATCTGTTGGCTTCAATAGCAAGAAATGTCGTCAACTGTATTGAGTTGTAATCAAGTTGTGACTCCATCTTTGGAGTCGGGACACACTGCTGATTGATATTTTAAGAGAATAAAGGAGGAATAGTATGAGAGAAAGGAGCAGCAAAACAAAGTAGTTTCTTGGTTTTTACATAAATGATCTGTGTGTTCTCCTTAGTGCAATAAACCTAGACATTTTTTTTTTGTTTTAATGGTCAAGGGTCTCCCTGCCAGCATGTAAGCACTTCGACGAAATTCCCTCTCTGGTCCGGTCAAAGACAAATCATCTATGCCGGAACTAGAGAATTCGCAAGAGGAAGCTCTTCCGACCCGGCTCCAAGGGATTGCTAGACATGCTTACTAGCATGTAGCTGGGTTTTTTGGCTTTTAGTGATGCTAACCATTTTTCTCAGCACCCTACTGGGTAGTTCCTTTTAAAATTTAACGTATCACTCTTTTTCACTTTACCTCTTTTATCTTAAAAATTTTACACTTTGCCCGATTAGTGTCACTTTAGTCCATTCTGTCACTGTTCCACCGTCGAGATTTAAGCCTTTAAAACCCATCGTTCTCTATTTCCTTCTCCCTCACAGATCTCCCCAATTTGAAACGAAAAGCATTGGTGTTCGTCGCTGGTTGCCCGATCGATCTTACACCGCAAACGCCTTCGATCTTATACCAACATCTATAGTACATCTTATACCAGCATCTATAATTAGGGATGACAGTGGGGACGGATCGGGGCCGGAGACTACTATCCCCGTTCTCGAGCCCCGACCCCTCTCCCGTCCCTATCTTGCCCTGATCTTCAATGGGGATTATTTTTTCCCCTCCATCCCCACCCCAACCGTAATCCAAAGCGAGGATTTGGGAAAAATTGGATGACAAAAAGAACAATAAAAAAAAAACAGAGGAAGCCATTGCAAGAGAGAGAGAACTTGGTGTGTGGTTGCGGTTTGAGATGAGCAAATGAGAGGATTCGTTTATAAATTATAACACATGCTAACTTCGAACCCTAAAAATATCTACATATATTAAAAAAAAAAGGTATATAAATAAAATCGAGGATTCGGGGACGGATTGGATCGGATTTGGGGCGGGGATACACCTGTCCCCTCCTCCTACCCGATCCCCAAATTTTTTCAAAAATAATCCCCATATCCTACTTAGGAGTGCACATAGGCCTGGTGGTCCGCCTAACCCAGCCGATTTTTTTAGGGTTTGGGATATAAATTTAGGCCTATAGGATTGGGCCGGGTTGATATTTTAAGCCTGTATAGTTAATGAGTTTGGGAAAATCTTCAAGGCCCAGCCCGGCCCGGCCTGAATATAATATTATTATTTTTATAATAGAATATATATACATACACCGTACTCCCGTAGAAAACAAGAGAGAGACCGGAGGAATTTTTTTGCATGTCATGCTTTATGAATGTTGGAGAGTTTCAATTTTTGAACACTTTTATTGCCTTTTGATCGAGAGACAATTCAATTATTAAAACCATAATGCTTTATGGGTTTGTTTTTAATAGTACTGTGATTACATAAAACTTTAAGTATTCCCGGTTGTGAATTCTAATTTGTGATTGTTGTAGTTGATTTATTTATGTTTGTGATATCACGCTTTGGAAAAATAAATAGGCTTGTTGGGCGGGTATGAGAAATAAAACTTGATTTGGACTGGATTTTGGAATATAAAATGAAGCCCGATTATTAATGGGTCAAGCTTAGGCATGCACAAGTCTGGTTAGCATCTAGTATAACCCTGGATCGAACCTGGCCCGAGCCAAGGTATGTGCACCCCTAATCCTATCCGATCCCCGAACAAATCTCCCAAACGCCGATCCATTCGGAGCGGGGATCAGATCGAATACGAACAGGTAGGAGGAAATTACCATTCCTATCTATAGACTATAATTACCTCTATTCTTCTCGGTCTCGGCCACTCCACCGCACCTTGTGAACTCCCACCTCAGTCTCTCCCAACCCTAATCTATTTAATTTCTTTTCCATTAGAGATGCTCTCTCTCCCCCTAATATAGAGTTTTTATTTCTGCAAAAATGATAAGTGTACAACAAAAGTGTCCAACTTGGCTCCAACACACTCACATCATGTGTGGAGCCCACACACATTTCACATTCAAGTGTGTGTGGGCTACACACACCATGTGAGTATGTTGGAGCCGAGTTGGACACTTTTGTTGTACATGTATCATTGTTGTTATTTCTGCTCATTTTCAACAGGTTTTTAATCAATCATTAATGAGAAGTTAGTTATGTCATTAGTTGCTGCAAAAGTCGTGATTTCAAAAAACGTTTGTAAAAGCTGTTTTTAGCAAATGGGATTTGACGTAGTTTCGAGATAAAGTTGGAAAACACGTTATTTATTTAATAAACATTATCAAAATAAACTTAAATTTTTACCCAAAAAAAAAAAAACCTAAATCGGTTAAAGGGCGGGGAGATGAGATGAGGGTTGCCCACGGTCAAGATGGGAAGTTAAAGATCAAGGGTCCAGATATTTAGGACAATGATATCGCCAAACCACTTTTCTGTACTAGTAGTTTCCGCAGACAAACAAGAGATAAGGATGAGCAGTTCAAAATCACTCGATATACAGATGAAGATGCAGTACCATTCGAGATTCAAAGATCGCCGGTGAGTAAACCCAGCTAATCAAATTCCAAAGGCGGTGAGTTTTTCTCTGCTTTATCTTCCATCTGTAACCATGTTTTCTGTAGTTCATTCCTTAAGCCTGTTCCCAATCAAGAAGATTACTGAACATTCAAAACCCACCAACAGAAATCAACTATGTCTCAGACCCATTTCGTCTCTTTCACTCTCGAGTAGCATAAACCCATCTGGGTCCAACTCAGATACTGATTCTCCAGAAACCTTGAAGGAATCAACAGATAGTACCTTAAATCAAGATTCTTCGAGAGAGCACCTCTTACCAATGTTGTCCCGAGAAATTACTGTTTCTGGTAGTAAGCATGTGGGTTTAAGAGTAGAAGTGCTGTCTAATCTCCTTAGAACATATGGACTTGTCGATGATCAAATTTCCAAGCTTTTGAGTGCACACCCACCTGTGGTTTTGGCCGATCCAGAGAAAGACCTTTTGCCCAAACTGGAGTTTTTTAAGTCTATTGGAGTTTCAGGAACGGTCCTTGCAAAATTTATTTATGTTGATCCAAAACTATTGACTAGAAGCTTAGAGAATCGAATCGTACCTAACTATAATTTCTTGAAGAGTATACTTAAATCAGATAAGAAGGTCGTTTCTGCCATGAAGAAAGCACCATGGATTTTCACGGCATCATATAAAGAATGTCTTGTTCCTAATATCGCTTTCTTAAGGGAAGTTGAAGTGTCCGAATCGCAGATTCCACAGTTATTGGCGCATTACCCTGATGTTATTATGCAGAAACATTATCAGTTGAAGGAAGTAGTTAAAGAGGTTAAGGAAATGGGATTTGATCCGTCGACATGGGCATTTCTGAAAGCGTTAAATGGCCTTTCAGGGAAAGGCAAAAGATCCCTTTGGAACCGGTGCTATGCAGCATACACGAAGTGGGGTTGGTCTAAGGATGATATTCGCTCGGCATACTTAAAGGACCCTTATTGTATGGTTGTGTCTGAGAAGAAGATTGCAAAGTTAATAGACTTCTTAGTGAACAAGATGGGGTGGCGTCCGAACGGCCTTGCAAGATACCCTACGCTTTTGCAGTATAGCGTGGAAAACAGGAGTATCCCACGATTTGCGGTTATGAAAGTTTTGTTGTCGAAGGGCTTGGTGTTGAAAGATATCAGCTGGTATTCAGTACATGGAGGATCTGAGGAGACTTTCTTGGAGAGGTACGTGACTAAATACGAGAAGGAAGTTCCTGAACTCATGAGCGTGTATCTTGGAGAGGTTGATATTTGGGAGTCAGAAACTGGAAAAGTGGATAGCGGTATAGGTTTGGAAGGAGATAACAACTAACAAGGTTCAAGCTTGAACGCCTAAACTTGAGTATTTTGAGCACCATGTCTTGAACCTACTCACCATTAGCCTTTAATTCAAGGCTCATGTAGCAACTTTAGAGAATCCTAGTTTTTTCTTTTTCTGTCATCTGTTTGGTTTAATTTGAACGTCACTCTTACAGAACAGGTGAGTTGAACTCGTGATTGGTTTCAGATTGGTTATCTTAAAGGGTTTGAAGTCGTAAGGATTTTGTAGATATGGATTCAACTTCCATAGAGGAAGCATGATAATGAAGTTTCTAAGTTTAGTGAAGATATCTACTCCATGTGTGCTTTCATCACGTTGTTCAATTTTCGTGATTCATTCAACTATAAATTTTTGTGAGGTAGCATTATCCCCTAGAAATTTGTCCCAAAGAAGGCTTTTTTGGTAGTTGTCTGCTTGCTCTTTGTTTCCTGCTTATTGAAGGCTGATTATCTGTTCAAGGGTACCTAATTTGTTTCTAGATTTAAATATTCTTCAATCAATTGGACTATTTATGGAAGGGAGATAAATGTGTTGTTACTGTAGAACGTTCAAAGAAGTTGTTGAACCACCTGTTGTAAAATAGTTTATGTTTTGAAGTATAGGCACAATTTTGGGTGATGAATGAAGGCAAAGTTTTGAGGGCCTTTCCTCTCTCTCGTATCCCACATTTTGCTAGCATCAAATCAATCCTCCTCTTTTTTTTCCGGCCTTTTTCAATAGTCGTGCCCAGATTTAGGTAAAAAAGATAGTAATAACGTTCTCTTGAATTATTTAGAGAACAATTTTACACCATTCAAAAGTTCTACTAATTGGGATCTTTTGAACGGCGTTAAAAAATAGAACACCTATTTGAAAATATACAACCAAATCCTGCTGGCTCAATGAGAAAATTGGTCGCTAACCAATCATATTTTGCTTAGGAGTCTGCCATGGTTTGATTTGAATGAATCAGAAAGTTAAACGAATACCAATCCACCATTCATATTTCTGGACCAGTCTAACTGTTCACTGGAGGGGGAAAAAACATATTGGAAACCTGAATCTATTTCACAACAGGGACTGAAAACAGAACTTATTGAGGGGACTTGGAAGCAAACTGCAAGTGACATATAAAGCATTCCTTAGTGATTAGTTGAGGTGTGCGTAAGCTAACTCGAATACGTTAAGATATAAAAACTACTCCGTAACCTAAGAGATGGGTAGCAAAAAACCTAAGAGATGGGTAACATAAGAAAAGTTTATAAGTATATATCGTTCTTTATGAATCCTCTCAGCATCAGAACTCTGATGACACATCAGCTGGGATACCTCTTGTCCAAACTATAAGTAAAAACTATTGGTACCAGCGGTTGGTGGAGGCTGGAAACCCACCTCATTCACTAAAAATTCCATCCCAGTCGTGATCTTTTCCACAGACAAAGCTATACATATACGTAAGGGGTATCTTTTGAACAGCGAGCGAACATGATTGCCCAATCAACCCGACCTTCTAAAGACTTCGACTTTTTGATCCCTGGTTGGTTTACTTGTCCGAGAAGTACACGGATTGCTACGGAGAACGATTTTTTAAAAGGTTTAAACCCCAGATTAATAACCACTCTTCGAAATGATCAAACCAGACAACTAAGGACGCGATAGAGGGCTGAGGCAACCCAAGTTGCCACAGCACTGTCACAGCTGGATAAATTTTTCTACCACATCTTCCATAAGAACCCAAGGCCACCTATTCTGCAAGCTATAAAGCTGAACCATAGGGAAGCTTGTCCTTGGAGTACCTACCCATCTCGTTCACAAAAGAAGTCCATTGCTCTCATTTAATCTTCGTGTACCTCAGAATCACACAGTGTGGTTGCTTCTTGAATGCAAGAGGTAATCATCCTTAGACCAACCCCACATCATAAATGATTCACAGCCATAGGAACACAACATGACTCATTCCCTCTTCCCTGAAATGGAATGCACCACTAGGACAAAGGTTGATTTCAAAGGGTAAAACCCCATCTCCTTAACCTGACTAACAATTACCTCAAACTGCACATGTTTTTTCATATTAGCATCAAGCTAACTAGTGTTCAATAAAGAGGAAACAAAGAACAACCAGACAACTATCAAAATAATGTTCTTTAGGACAAATTTTCAGGGTATAATGCTACAACACAAGAATTTTTTGTTGAATGAAAACAAAATTCAACAACTATGATAAGGTGCCATTAAAGCAAAAACAAGTGAGCATGGAGTACATAATGAAGGAATCAGAAAAACTTCAATATCGTGCTTACTCTATGGAAGTTTCCAATCCATAACGACCACATCCTTGACCTAAAAGTCTAAAACCCTTTAAAGAGAACCAAACTGAAGCCATGAGTTCAACTCATCTGCTCTAGGAGGACAGAAATGCCAATTAGATTAAAGAACTGAAGAAGTAAGCCAAACTAGAGGCAAATGTTGAGTAAGCCAAAAACAAGGTGCACAAAGTACAAAACTTTAGGAGTTCAAGTCTTAACGTTGTTAATAGCCATCTCCTCCAAACATAACTGTTAACATCAAAAGTCCTACAATACCTCAAACATCATTCCAAGTTAGAACAACAATGAAGCACTGAAAATTAGCAACCATGAGTTAGGAAAAAGCTATTTGATTCTTAATTTTACCCCATCAATTTATAACTCCAGAATATCCACCTTTCCTTGATAAACACTCAATAGTCGAGGAACTTCCTTCTCATATTTTCTCACATACCTCTCCAAGAAACACTCCTCTGATGGCTTCACTATTGTAGTCAAACTCAATTCTTTCTTTACCAAGCCCTTCGATGACAAGACTTGAATGACCAAGCACCTCGGGACAATCCTCTTTTCCAAGCTATAAAGCATAATCGCGGGATATCTTGCAATGTCTTTGGAATTCCACCCCATCTTGTTCACAAGGAAGTCCATTATTTTTGTAAGCTTGTTCTCCGACAGAACCATACAATGTGGTTGCTTCTTGAATGCCGAGAGAATCTCATCCTTAGACCAACCCCACTTCCCATAAGATTAGCATCGGTCCCAAATAGAACCCTTCCCTGAAATGGCGTGCACCGCTAGTACAAATGTTGATTTATAAGGGTCAAACCCCATCTCCTTAACCATGTTAACAATCTTCTTAAACTGCTCATGCTTTTGCATCATAGACTCAGGGTGATAAGCCAATAACAACCCAATACTCAATTCGGGCACCTCAAATTCCCTCAAAACATAAGATTTGAAACAAGAAATCTCGTATAATGCACTGAAAAAACCCATGCCGTGCGCTTCATGGCAGAAACCACCTTCTTATCTGATTGAAGCACAGACTTTAGGAAATTGTAGGAAGGTATGAGTTGATTCACTAAGCTTCTTTCCAATATGGTTGGGGCTCTGGAAAGAATTTTTGCAAGGTCACATCTTGAGACACCAAAGGCCTGGAAAAACTCAAGTTTGGGTCGAATGGTTTTATCAGGATTGGCCAAAAGCAGATGCTGTCGTTTCATCACAAGCTTGGAAATCTCGGCTTTTGTAAATCCATGGGTTCTAAGTAGTTTAAGCACGGAGTCTGGTCTTTCTGGGGTTCCAAATTTTAACTTCTCAGAAGCAGAAACAGCAATTTCTGGTGACAACCCACATGAATCTATGAGGTAGGAGACAACATAGGAATCTCGATTTAATGAAGTGGGTTTACTTAAAGTTGCAGGAGGTAAATCAGTCTGTGGATACAAGCCAGGTGAGTTTATAAGGCTACAGAGCGGGATTGATGAATGGGTCTGAGAAACAATGGCTTCGTGTGGAGGAAAACAAATGGGGGCAATGAATCTACTACAATCTTTTTGATAGGGACCAGTTTGATATTAAGACATGCAGAAAGCATAGTTACCGATGGTAGAGTGGAGAAGAGGAGACCGTACTTGTAAGTAACTGGGATAGCTCAATCTGTGGCCCTAGAGGTTAGAATCTTGAATGGTCGTTTTACTCCATCTGCTATCTGCGTATAGCTGTGATGTGCCGAGCTGAAAGAAGAAAGAATAGGTATTGTTTTTCTCCATCTTCTTGGTTGGCTGCTAACTGCTATCAATTTTTCTCCCTCCCGAGATCATGGGATTGCTAATATCATGTTTGTTTTGTTAGAATAGGATTGGGTTAAAATAATTTGTTTCTAATTCTACCCTTACATGGAAACACGATTTTTCATCAGGTAAACCATGAATTGCACTTGGCCAAATTTAAGAACCATTTGAGTCTTGACCATATTACATATTCATCCGGAAGTATTTTTTTTTATGTCAAATTTTTTTTTTTTGCAGATTTCAATGGAGGATAACATTATTTTTTCCCAAATTTTACAACTCCTATTTCAAACGCACGTTTTTTTTTTTGTCAATTTATTTTTTTCAGATTTCAAATGGAGCCATTTCGTCGCCAAGCATTTTTTTTTTTCAGATTTCATTTGGAACCGACCAATAAGTTGTTTTAATTTTTTTGCCAATTCTGAGAAAGAGAGAGAGAGGGAGGTAATCCCATGGGATAGGATTGCAGCGAGATTGCTAATACCCAACCCCCTTTAGGATGGGTAATCCCATGCTTTTGTGGGATTCACATTCTCATGGTATTAGCAATCCTTCCATTTTTTGCAACACCAAACAACGTATTAGAGGTCTCACAGGATTCACAATCCTATCTCATCCTCCAAACCTGGTATCAAACAGGGCCTTAGGACCAAAGGGTTTTGCTTGATCATTATCTCCGGGGTCTTCGAAATTAGTCGAGATACGCTAAAGGACGCAAAGTGATCCGGTTATAAAAAAAAAAAAAAAACTAATCACATCATTCATCCAATAATAGTAGGACCTTGGTCCGTAAAGAATTAGTAATAGCACTTCCACATGGTTTCGAATTAGTTGTGTTCTTCGATTGTTTATAGGTGAGGTCTCTATTTGGGTTATCAAACCGTCTTCTTCGCAAATGGCGCAACTGTATGCTATCAACACAAGATCTGGTAATTCTGCTGCAAGTTCTATTATCTTCTCTATTAACGTACAAGCTCGAGATATTATTCATTGGTGCACTTTTAATTCATTGGTGACTAAAACATCAACCCTAACCCAAAACCCTAATTGACAGATTCATTCACTTCATTTCTCTCTCTCTCTCTCTCTCTCTCTCTCTCTCACGCACTGGACTGAATTATTTTCTACGCAACGAAATGTTGTGCAAAAGTATAGCACTAGTTTTGTTGACAAATGCTAGGGTTTCGTGTGACTCACCCCAAGCTCTGCTTAGATCATCTGTTACAACTTTGGTGAACACATTCTCATCAAAGGGACGCAAAGCTGATGAACAATCTTTTACAGTTTCTTATCTCATTTCCTCATGTGGGTTGTCCCCCAAAACTGCTCTGCGTGTATCCCAAAAGGTCAATTTTCGATCAGCAGAGCAACCTGATTCCGTCCTCACCCTTCTCAAAAACCACGGCTTCACCGATACCTACATCTCCAGAGTCGCTAGAATACGCCCAGTGGTGCTTTTATTTGATCCCAAACACACTCTTTTGCCCAAACTTGAATTTTTCCAGTCCATAGGCATCCCCTCTGCTGACCTTGCAAAGATTTGTTCTTCATACCCAAGTCTCTTGACATGCGGCCTAAGCAGCCAGATTATCCCTGTTTACAATTATCTGAAGAGTGTAATCCTTCTGAATGACAAGCAAGTAGGAAAATCTTTGAAGTGCTCACCACGTTTGTTTGCTACAAATTTAGAAAAGAAAATTGCCCCCAAAATTGAAACTTTGAGAGAACTCAACGTTCCTGCTTCGACTTTATCATTCTTGGTTACTTATCATGGGACGGTGCTGCTTCAAAGTTCCCAGAAGTTTGATAAGACTGTGAAGGAGGTTGTAGAAATGGGAGTCAATCCTTTGAAAACGACGTTTTCCCTGGTCTTGACAATGATGTTTGGACTTAGTAAATCAACTTGGGAGCATAAACTGGAAGTTTTTAGGAAGTGTGGTTGGTCTGAAGATGATCTTCATCTAGCATTGAAGAAGCACCCTATTTGTATGAGTTTATCTGAGAAGAAAATAACAAGTGCGATGGATTTGCTCGTGAATGAGATGGGTTGGAAGCCAGCTGCAATTGCAAGAGTTCCAAGCGTCCTCGGTTATAGTTTGAAAAGGAGGACTATCCCAAGGTGTTTAGTTCTCAAAGTTCTGATCTCGAAAGGCTTAATTCCGAAAGATGTGTGCCTTTCATATGTTTTAATTAAGAGCGAAAAAATCTTCTTAGATGTATGCGGAAGATGTTCCCCAGTTGTTGGATGTTTTCAATGGAAAAGTGAGCCTCGCTGAACTGGGCATTGAATCTGAGGAAACATGTTTGCAGAAACTATCGTAGCATCTCAACTTCACACGTCTGATCAATTTTGGGTCCATTTAGATCTCTTAAATTTTCGGCTTCAGGCCTATCTGGAATTTTTCTTCTTCTTAGGATTAGCATAGGACATTCAAATGACCATATTGGACTCTTCTGTATCTTTTTCTATCTACTCAGTGTTAAATATGCACTCTTGCATTTACAAATTAGAGTTATGGACCTGTCTTGCTTTTTTGCTTCTGAGAGAAATATTAAAGGGTTTTGAAGTGATCGAAACATATTTTGAATGAGGATTTGTTTCTAGTTTTTTATGTAAACATGAGGACCATATGTTCATGTTTTCCTATCGTATTGGCAGCTCCATACCTCTCCGTCCATAGGTTTTCTCTTAGTTATTTATGTTCTTTCAAAGATCTTAGTTAAGGTAATCTGGGATAAGAAGATTACAGTGGAAGAGTGTAGATGGAGCTAATCTGTTTTATTTCACCTCATATTTGCTGTTTATCTCCTAACCTCTTTCACAAGCAAATTGGCGTGTTTCAACACCGAAGCTGTTTTCTGCAGCTTTTGTTTTTGTATTCTGTTTTGCTCCTTATTTTTCTGGGCTGATGGGCTCTTTCTTTATTTTATCTTTGTTGTTTAATCCACAGTGTATGTGTAACTTGATTTTCCTAATCATATACGCCCACGTATAATCCGTAGTAACTTTGAGATAACTTGATGTTCCCTGCTTCCAATTTGTCATTCTTGTTGACTCATCATCCCTTTGTGCTACTACAAAGTTCCATGAAGTTTGATAAGATTGTGAAGGAGGTTGTGGAAATGGAATTCAAGCTTTTGAAAACGACGTTTGTATGGGTCTTGAGCAGATGTTTGGACCAAGTAAATCATCCTGGTGGAGGTTTTTAAGAAGCATGGTTCGTCTGAAGATGACTTTCAACTAGCATTCAATGAAGTCCCTCGGCGTATGAGTCTGTCCCTCAGAAGAAAATAACAAGCGCGATGGACTTCCTTGTCAACGAGATGGGTTGGAAAGCCAGCTGCAATGGCAAGAGCTCCAACTGGTCTCCTTTTTAGTGTGAAAAAAACTATCCCAAGGTGTTTAGTTATCAGAGTTCTTATATCAAAATGCTTAATTTCAAAAGATTGGTATTGTTCCACTATTACACTAAATAGCGGAAAATGCTTCTTAGATAGGTTTGGCACCAAGTTTGAGGAAGATGTTCCCCAGTTGTTGGATGTTTTAAATGGAATAGTGAGCCTTGCTGAACTGGGCTTCAAATCTGAGGAAACATGTGGGAGGAAAACTATCACAGCATCACAACTTCGCGTGTCCAAACAATTTGTTTAGGTCTGTTTGATACTACTATTGAGGAACAGACTTTATAAACTTCTCTCGACTGGAGCAATTTTCAATGCTTAGTCGTTCACGCTGTTCTATGAAGTGGAAGCAATAGTAACATTCTATGAGATTGAAGGCTCGTGCTTGTTTGTCGGAAGGTCTCTTAACAAACTCAAACGGGTTGTTTGAGTGTATATTTTCGACATGTTTCAGATTTTTTAGCCTATTTTGTCATATTCGTGTAACATATTTCGAGGCTCAAGATATTCTCTGACTTGCTACCTGAAACCATCAAACATAGTCTTCACTAAATTATTGCTTTCAGAAGTACCAATTTTCACCTTCATGGATGAATTAGCAGAGCTTGCAATTGTTCTCTATTGCAATACTACCATGGTATGCAGTGGCTACTTGTTCAGTATTTTTGTCACCATGTATGAGGAAGATATTCATCACTTGGGTAACTTTAGTGGAAATGTGGGCTCTGAATCTGATGAAACGTGTCTGACCCATTTTTGTTCCATTTGACAGTTTTTGCGCTTCTGGGATTTGAAACTCACCCAGCATATGAATTGATAACATGTTATAGTTTTGATGGCTCCAGTGGTTTCTGTTTGAAAGTCGTTAACAAACGAATTAGGGTACTCGTTGCCCTCTGTTATACGTGCTTCAAATTTCAAGACTTGTTCACCTAAGTATGGGTACAAACACGAACATAAATATGGACATGGAACACCAACAAATTCAAAATAATAAAAGGGGACCCGACATGTTCAAAAACTAGCTGTGATAGTTTGTTGTGTCCCCAGTAACCCTCCTTTTAACTTGAAAATTTTGAAAGCCCACAATAAAAGTCGCGAGAATACTCTACTAGTTTTGGGTTTTACGTGTGAAATGTTCCAAACAAATTCAAAAGATTGGTATTGTTCCACTATTACACTAAAACTCAAAACTAGTAGAGTATCCTCGCGACTTTTATTATGGGCTTTCAAATTTTACAAGTTAAAGGAGGGTTACTGGGTCAAAATTCATGTATTCATCCTTTTTGTCTATATTTTTGGAATGTTATACACCCCGAATCAGCTTTTGATATTATGAATTGATCATTGTCATGTTTTCATCCATTTCCACGTTGAGGCATAGGTATCCCCTATGTTTTCTGTGATATTCCCATCCCGCATCGGTGGGTCATGGGTAATACATATGACAACTCGTTGAGCTACTGTATAATTTGAGGTTAATCTTTTGAGTCACGTGGTTAGGCTAAAAGTTAGTAGGTCAGACGGGACGGGTCGTTATATTTTCCCTACCTATACGGATAGGCCAAGCAGTTAGAAGTGTCTGATGCTTTATAAGTGTTCTCCATGCTGTGTATATCGAAAGCTAGGAGGATCACCATCTGAATTTCCTTGAACTGATGTTTCAAGAACTGGTGGCAAAACTTCTGAACATAAACTTCGAGCATTTTTAACTGACTTTTTTCGGGCCTTCTGGTGGAGTGATGGAAGGTCCGGCCGATGAACACTTTGTAAAAAGGTTTCTTGTGAACCTGTGAATGTTGAGTCTTGAAGCCAATACAAAAATGAAAGTATTGATCAACTTTCTTCACCTTTTTTTTTGGATACTGGTCAAAGAGGAACAAAAGTCCCACTAATCAAGCTGGTTTCATTTGAAGGGAATAACTTGACAATTGCTTTGGGGGATGATCCTTAAAGTTAGTATTTTCTTTTGGGCCTGAGTTTTCAAATGTCGCTCACGAGATTAGATTCCTTCATTTTGCATAGCTCGACTCATCAAGTTGATTAGATATTGATAACTCAGTAAGCGAATTTATTCATGTTAAACAGGTGTAAGACAAATGTGTTTCAAAAATGCACATCCAAGAAATCTTGATTCGATCAATGTCTAGTCAAATTGATTTTATTCTGGGTTATTTCATATCACAAGCTCTACAGAAAAGAACGGTCTGGATCACTTTTTGATCTTCAGAAGAGCTAGACCTATTTAGCCAGCACAAGCAGCCCCCCATTCCATATTTAGACGACAATTTATCTCCACAAATTGAATTGCTCAGCTCGTGATGCCAGACTAGGGTGATGCACACCGGATTTGGAGCCCTCTGTAGTGAGGCTGGGCACAATAGGAATGTAGTGCCACATCTCAGCCATCTAAAATATTTTTTAACGGACCAACGGTTAGATTTTGTTAGAATTCGAACTACTATTAATTACTGACATGAACAATTGGGATACAACACTACACCACTATAGAGACGTCGGGCATCCTTGCGGGGTTTGCTAATGCTTTAGTAACCATTGGCCAAAAAACTCCAGAAAAGAATTAAAAATGCTAATACTGCCAGTTTACTATTTTTAGAAAAAGGGGTCTGGGCACTGAATAATTTTTCGCCTTTATATTTCTTTTTGGCATGTATGTATTGAGTATATCTGCAATATATGGCATGACACATATTTAACACGAAATAAATTGCATCAATAAGATTGACAGTTTATTAATCCAATCAATCAAATAGGAATATAACTGTATTTATATTTTATACTATCAACTAATAAATGCCATAAATGACAGTTTATTAATCTACACGCTAAGATCCAGATTAACCTAAAAATGATTTTACACTTGTTCACAATAACCTGTGGTCATACAATTATATAAAATTTCTTTTACCATTTTCACCCCTCTAAATGTTAAATTACCATGTGAAAATTTTGTTAAAACATCTCCTTCCATGACCCTGTAAAGACTGATTCGGGGAGTTTTTAGTGCCCACTACATGGTTATAGTCCCTCCCGATCCGACCGTCCATTCCACAATCAATGGTTCATAAGAGTTTATTATTACCCCAAGAGTTAACAACTACTAAAACTCAACCGTCAATTGTGAGATGGACAGTCGGATCAGGGGAACTACAACCCTACAGTAGGACACTACTACCACTGCAGGGATCCCAAGTTGTTCATGAGGTTGAGCTTAAACTAGACTTTCGGAAGCAACCCAAAAAAAAGAAGTCAAAGCAGAAGAATTGTATTTACATGTTGAGATAAGTTTAAACAAGGCACCATTCTCTCTAACATTATTTCGGTATTTTGCTCTTCGCACAAGTGCAAAAATACCTAACATTGCAGTTAAACTATTGACTCATTCTTCATATTTTGGTTTTTTCGTCTTTTCTTACTTCTGTTAAATTCACATTATTTTTGTGGGATTAATCATTCAATTTGACGAGAGAAATATAAAAAGTATAAAATTACGATCAAATTATTAAAAAAAAGCTCACTGAATATGAAAAAAGTTTGAAACAACTAGAATTTTTATCTTTATTTTGTTTTATTAGTAGAATTTTTTTTTCCAACTTCGTTCATGTCACTATACTTTTCTGATTCCTCTCGCACCGACGATTAATTCAATAACTTATGACGAAAAGCTAAATAACAAATTATGGAAAATAAATATACCAAAAAAAAGGCAAAAATTAGAAAGAATGGATTATAATATTTTTAACTTGAAGACCAAATGAGTCCAAAAATACTGTTTAAACCAAAATACCAAAATGGAGTCAGAACAATTGAAAGATATAGGCAATTGAAATTATTATTTTTTTTGAAAAAATAAAAATTGACTTAAAATTTTGGTATGAAGGGAGTAGAAGAATGCACTTCCCAAAAAAAGTTGGGAGAATGGGTCTTCAGTCTTTCACCATCCAAGCCAAATTCTGAAGTTTCAAAAACTCTTGAGGTCTTCGGACAGCATATTCCAGCCGCGTGTCTTCCCCGCGATAAGGCAAAGCTAAAGGAAAGTGTAAATTACACACCCCTGAACATGGACATATATATCACTTAGTATCATTTATTTACCCCTACAGTTCAATACAATTCTACTTAAACCCCTCTAATAAGTGTATGAATTGCTAATGTATCAAATGCAGTCACCAGTCAAGATTAATTGACTTTCTACCGTCTATAACTATAACCCTAGCATCATCTTCCTTAAGCCTCACCCCATTTCTATCCTCTACAAGCTAAATTTTTTTTAGTGAAAACTATCCATACATGGCCTGTCAAGCTTCATCGTTCATTATTCCTATTACATTCCCATCACCATCCATGAATCTATTAAATCCCGATGGGCACCTTTGCTATGAAAACTTTGTCACACTTTTCCAATTATGTGATGATACAATTTGAAAATTTAAGCAACAAGAGATAATTCTTATAAATAATGACAAACACCCACAATATCAATAGGACGGAAGGAGAAATGGGTTATGATGTTTAGGGTTAGGCTTATGGGTGTTGCTTTAGGGCTGGGATTAAAGATTTTTGGAGAGAGTGACAACGTTAGGTGATAATAGTGCACGACAAACACATTAGAGTTGGTATGCTATAACACTCTAGATTATAGATGCATGCTTGGATATTCCAAGAGAAGTTCAAGAATTGAAGAGCTTTTTATATATATAATTACTCTCGTATAAGATTGTTGTGTACATAACATAACGCATGACACTCGCCATTCAAACTCACAACATATTGGTGATGGAAGATGCAAAGTGCAAAAATCCAAGTCCATTAACAGAAAGCGTCCAGAGTTTGGACATTGAGTTTGTAATTTTAGATTTAGACAAGTGAACAGTAACAGTGGGTAAACTTAAACAATAAAAAAAATAAATAAATGAAGTACAAATTGTTTTTATTTTTCAGGAAATTAATTTATCTTCCGCGTGCTCTCGTGTTGGTTAGTGGTTGGTTTCTCGACATTAAAATATATTTTATTTTCCCCCGAAGAACCGAAAGGAAAACAAAAGAAAATTTAACGCGGCTGTAAACCAAAACCAGAGTCTGTCTTTCTTGTCCCCCTTCTCTCTCTCTCTCTCTCTCTCTCTGCTCATCAATTTGAGCTTCAGGGATCGAACAAGAGGATACAGGCTATTGGGTTTCAAAACCATCCAATTTTGACCGCAGATCTCGAAAGCGAGTTTTTTGTTGGAAAATATTATTTAATTAACTCCTCAACATCTGTTGGGGGTTGTTTGGTCGGTGAAATCGAAGATCTCGATCGATTCTCCAATTTCCTTGGTGGGTTTTGGTGGGTTTCCGATTCTCTTCGATTGTTAATAAGAGGTTTTTTTGTTTTAGTAAGTAATTGTTCAGTTGGATGGTTTTGTGTGTTTTCATGAGTAATCGGTCTGGGTTGTAATTTTGGATGATTTCTGTGGGGAGTAGGGATGGGAGGAAGGGGGTAGGGTTAGGGTTTGGTGCTGGTTCAGATATGGAAGAAACTGAGCTTGAAGAAGGCGAGGCTTGCTCTTTCCAGAACGATGATTATTCAACTATTGACCCTGATGCTCTCTCTTACATAGTAAGCTTAATTATCAATTATTGACTTCCTGAGTAGTTAACTTGTTCTGATCTTTTGTTTTTTTATTTACATGTATCTTGTGCGAGGTATTACTTCTAATTTTGCTTCTGTCGTTAATTTAGTGTTGACCGTTAGCTGTATCAGATCAAACCTGTAAGCCACAGTTTTAGGATGTTGTATAGGTTGTATTGATTGTTTAGGTCACTTGAACTTTGGTTGATTCATAAATTTGGTAAATTTTTTTGCTGGTCAACATGGCAATTATCGTGTTTTGTTAGAAAAGCTTTTGCCAAGTACTTGCTTTCAGCAATTTGATCTTGCTGGTTGTGACAGGGGACAGTGATTTTGTTATCTGTATTCCACTTAAATCTCATAATAATGTTGTAGTTACAGTTCTGAAGGCAAGAAAGAATTGATGAGTTGTTTGATTAAAGTGATGAATTAGTGGTTCTCTGCTCAAATGGGTTGTGTGATGTGCCTCGATTACTCTTGGAACATTGGTGATATTTAATGGTTCTTTCCCTTGCCTTCAGCCATAAGGACGGATGCAAGGGTGGGTTAACCTGGGCTACCGCCCTACCCAAGTTTCAATTTTTTCTTACAAATATAGTAAGTTAAATTTTTTTTATTACTATATAGGTTCGCCCGCCCAACTAAATGTTGTTGTAGTGTATGCCCAACCCACACTCAAATCATGCGTACATCCGTGCCTTCGGGAGAGAAAGTACTCTGTGTGATAATCATTCGTGTCAGAACTTTGTTTCCAAAGACTCCAAGCTATAGGGTGAAATTTAAGAATATTAGCTAAGTTATTGTTTGGTTGTAAAAGTAACTGCGTTCAGGTAAAGACCAGTAGCTCTGTACTGTGTCATGTTTTCGTGTACTATATATGTTTTTCAGGTTTAAAGATGTAATGAGTTGAATTTTTACTTTAAATGGTATCATCTCTCTATCTATTAGTAATTTGTTGTTTTCCCTTTTCTTTTTCCACTCTATGTTTTAAAGCATCTGATCACTGTGTGTTGTTGAAGGATGTGAAAATTCAAGATGTTTTGGGACATTTCCAAAAAGATTTTGAAGGTGGAGTTTCAGCTGAGAACTTGGGTAAGTCAAACATCGGAACTTGTTGAATTCTAATCGCCAAATTATTTGTTATGGTAAGAATTGATGTTTACAGCATTCATACTTTTGGCAGGGGCAAAATTTGGTGGGTATGGTTCATTTCTACCCACATATCAACGCTCTCCTGTTTGGAATCATCCAAGGACTCCAGCAAAAGTTCATAACTCCAACACACCCACATCCCCAAACAATCTACACCTGGAGGTAGATATTTATCAAAATTGGTATTTCTGCTGTGCCCATAGACTATTCTTTCATTTTGAAGGAGGAAGTAGTGCCATCTGAGTTAATTACAAGGATTTTAGTTTGCATGAGCACTCAGAGTTTTGTCCTTATACAGGGTGGCCATCGGAACTCTATAGTTCCATCGAATACGTCTCTGTTGGTGAGACATGGACAAGCTTCCGAAACTGCTGCATCACTGCCTTTAGTGAGGGCATCTGTGAATGATTCAGCAAAAAGAGACGCAGGGGCGTCATTTGCAAATTGTGCTGAAGAATCGACTTCAGGATATGATCTTGGGAAAAAATATGCTCAGCCTTCTGACCAGAAGTCACTTAAAGTTCGTATCAAAGTGGGTTCTGATAATTTGTCGACTCGAAAAAAGGCTGAAATCTACAGTGGGCTTGGGCTTGATATATCTCCCGCGTCATCATCAGACGACATACCCTCTGACAGTGAAGGGTTTCCTCGTGACGCTCAGGAGGGTCACGATGAATCCCCTACTAGTATTCTGCAGGTAAAGTCATTTTCCTGCATAATTTTAGCCTTCCATTTACTTTTTGCCTGAATCGACCTAAAAGTGATCGGATTATCTTGGTTTTGTTACTGTTGGAGCAGATTATGACATCATTTCCAGTGCATGGCAACCTATTGTTGTCCCCACTTCCTGATGATCTACTTTACTTTACGGAGAAGGAAAAAAGTCATGGGGAAAGTAAACCTAGATTATTGCCGAAGGGTGTCAAAGAAAGTTCTCATCGATCTGATTCTGCTAGGAGTGATGACAAAGTTTTTGGAGTCAAGAAGCCAAAGTCAATTGAGAAAAATGCCTATTCTGTAGAATTGAAGAACCTCAATGATAAGGGCACTCAAAATAGCAATGGCATTTTGTTGAAGAAAGAAACTGCTCTTCAGACTCTAGATTGTGAAGTACATGTAGCTAATGCTCTGAAGCTTCCTATTCTATCTGACTCATGTTCTAATGTTGACAACTCCACAAAGCATAATGCTAGAGCAGTTGATGACTTCAGGGTAGTAAATGATGTGAAAGAAGAATCCTTGGATGCAGTATCCACCCAGGAGACTCGCTTGGTTGAGAAGCCTAGTGTAAAAGCTGCTTCTGCTGGTAATGTTTGGGAAGAGAAGAATGCAACTTTGAATGGTGACATTTCAGCTTATCCAAGGAGAGATGGCAATGTCAAAGTAGAAAAATGCGATGTTTCCATCAAATGCGACTCAAATGTTTCACAGGGGAGGAAATCCCAAAATGTCGAACCTATTGATCTTTCGGAGCAGAAGATTACTCACAAGCTGACCTCTCTTGAAGGGGATGACATGAAATTGGCTTCTGGGAAGGAAAACTCATCTTCTGGGGGTAAAAAGAAATCTAAAGGATGTCAAAATCATAGTGCCAAAGGCGCAGAGAATCCTAAAGACAGCTCAAGGATGGATTCTTCTTCGGTGCCCAAAAGTAAGAAGAGCACACATGCCGATTCTTACATGCCTGAAACCGAGATGGAGGATTCCAAATTACAGAAGGATGATGGAATGGCAAGTGATAGGTACAGAGATTTCTTTGGGGACATAGAACTAGAAGAGGGAGACAATGATGCAGATTCAGCAGAATTGCTTTCAGTTGATAGGCCAAAGGACCTTGAAGCAGTTGAGAAAAGCACACCTGCATCTAATAGTATGTTGAAAATAATTTCAAATGGCAAGAAAATGGATGAGCAATCAGCGTCAGATGCATATTCAAAAGCAGCTACGAGTGCAGCATATTCAAAAGCAGCTACGAGTGCAGCATATTCAAAAGCAGCTACGAGTGCAGCTCCAGTGGCTGGAAAGGGATCCATTTCTGATGCAGGTCCGGGAACATCAGCTCCTCTAGTCAAAGAAGATTGGGTTGGCTGTGACAAGTGTCAGAAGTGGCGGCTTCTTCCACTTGGTACAAATCCTGATAGCCTTCCTGAGAAGTGGGTTTGTAGCATGCTTTCCTGGCTGTAAGTTCCTTATCATTAGCATTTTAAGAATTTATAGTTCTTGATGCTTCATAGCATCATGCACTTTTATAGCCTACATATGGAGTACGTTTTTCTTTCTTTTTTAAAAAAATTATGTACAACATTGGTAGGTTTCGCTGTAGTTTGTGCTTAGTGACCTAGCGTATGGATATTACTATTTAACCTCTGGGAATGTGTAACTCTCTAAGAAAAGAAAAAGAATTCCTGTACAAAATGTAGAAGTAAGAAGAAGTACCAGTTTCTCTTTCTTCTGAAACATGATCACTTTAGTGTTTTAATTTCTGGTATACCTCGAGTCAAATACCGTAATAACCCTTTATAATAGACTTACATTTACAGACAAGGAGAGGAGAAAGACTTGTAACTCTTTAAAGTAAGGATGACTGATAAGCTCATAAGCTCTGCACTTGCAATGACATGCCTTGAGTGAAAAAGTCATACATTGGTTAAATTTCTCTCTGTCGTGGATCTTGATCTCTTCACTGCGTTAATTTATATCTAGGCCTGGCTTGAACCGGTGTAGTGTAAGCGAGGATGAAACAACCAAAGCACTAATTGCCCAATACCAACTTCCTGCCCCTGTGAATCAAAATAATCTGCATGGTCATCCTCTACCCTTGGCTGATGCTAGTCATTTTGGACAAAACTGCCAAAATTTCGGTTTGCCTGCCGTGCCTAGTGGTGGAAAGAAGAAGAATGGAATGAAAGATGTATCAGGTCCTCTGAGCCAAGTTGGCCCTGCACAGTTTTCTAACTCTGTGAAGAAGAACAAAGGTGATAGCCTAAATGGTGTGGACAAGTCTCCTCCAGCAAATGATATTGAATCTATGCATCTAAGCAAGTCTACTAATGTGGAAAAACCCAGACATAGAACAAAAGATAAGAATAAACTACTTGAGCAATATTCTGATGGAGGTATTACACTTCAACTAAATATTTATAGCTTTGGTCAATTTTTTTTCTCTCCGGAAAAGAAAAAGATAATTTCTCTCCTTGATGTAATGTGCTCAGGTGAAACTAGGTCCTCCAAGATTAGAAGCAAAAGGGAAAATGATCAAGATTTTTTCAGAGATTCTAAGAAGACAAAGATTGATGATGGTGTGGATTTTACTGATGCAGATCTGCCCAATCATGATGAACCTGCTGGGAAGGTGGGTCCTAGTTCAAGTAGTGGTTTGTCTGTAAATGCATCAGGGAAGGATTCACACAACTACGGTGACCATTTTTCTAAGGACGGGAGGTATGAGGCAAATAAAAGCTCAAAAGGTCCTCTTAGAAATCCAAAAGACCAAGTTCAGGTTACCTCAGATGACAGATTTCTGGATATTAAAAAGGAGAATGGAAAAGATTTGGTCGGAAGGAAGAGGAAAAAGAATGAAAGTCATGGTAGGAGCGATTTTCTTGAACAGACAAGTGAAAACCTCCACAAGAAGGAAAAGAGAGCAAGGGTTTCCAAGTCTGAAGGGAAAGAAACTAATGTAAGTAGAAATTCTGATGGATCAGCCAGAAAAGGTAGAAGAACAAAGGAGCAGCAATTGGGGCCTGATCTCACTCAAAGAAGCTTGGATGGTACAGATTCCTTGAGGAGGGATTCAGGATCTTTACAACCTTCTCAGGCAGCTACTTCAAGCTCTTCAAAAGTTTCTGGCTCCCGGAAGAGCAAAAGTACTATGCAGGAAAGGAAAAGCTCTCCAGTAGAATCAGTTTCTTCGTCTCCGTTGAGGTTTTCACATCCAGATAAGTCTGCATCAGCAAGGAGGAGCCAAGAAGGGAGAAATGATTTTGGAAGTGCTGGTTTATTTGCCTCTGGTGCTCCAAGAAGAGGCACATCCGGTGATGACAAGGGGAGCGATAGATCCAAGACAGTTGGAAAGGATGGAACTTTTGTTACCAATAGGGAACCCCGCAATTCCTTTGTGGTTGATTTTCAGGAGAGGGATATTGGCCAGTTAGCTGGTAGTGAAGCTAAAATAGAGATTATGAAGTCTGCTGGGTTCGCCAATGGTGGTACTGATACCTTAGGCAATGGTACTCACTACCCTGGCAAATCACAAGCTTCTGATCAACGCTGTGATGAAGAAATAGGAAGCGACAAGCAGTATCATGCTAATGTCTCTCGTTCAAGGAAGTCTGGGAAAGGTTCCTCATCGCGGTCTAAGGAGAAGAATGGGAGTTTTAAATCTGAACTTGACAAGGGTAAGGTCAAGATTTCTGGTTCTGGCAACGGATCTTTTGACCATATGCCTTATGAAGAAAAATCGAGGGCTGGAAAAGACAGGGTTCAGGAGGACTTTGGGGCTAATGCAGATAAGATATTTCCTGGAAAGAAAGAGCCTGCAGGTAAAGTGATAAGTGAGAATTGTAAAATAGAGAGTCAATCTAAATTTGGCGAGGTTGGCAGTTTGGATGTTAAAGTAGAAGCTCTTTCTGACAAGACAGATAGGGCCGAAGTCTCGGGGAGAGGGAAGTTGCATACTTTACCACCATCAGGAAGAGGTCAAAATGAGTTGCTAACAAATTGTCTATCTGCAAATCCTGGATCCAAGAAAGAGGGCGGAGAAAACGGATTGTCAAATGATGCTTCTGAGGGCGGAAATGCATTGAAGGCTCCAAAGCAGAATCACAAGTCTGATAACCAGGATGGAAATCATCTCATTAGATCTAAACATCCCACTATCAATGGCAGTAGGGTCAGGGATGCTGATGCCCCAAGTCCTGCCAGAAGAGATTCCTCCAATCCGGCTACCAATGTTGTGAAAGAGGCGAAGGATCTTAAACACCTGGCTGATCGCCTTAAGGTCGACTGATTTTTTTACCTCTCTTCTGGAGTACTATGGAAGTGTTAGTTCTCATTTTCATAACTCTTGCCACTTCTTTGATATCCTTTGCAGAATTCTGGATCGGGTGCTGAAAGTACAGGTCTTTACTTCCAGGCAGCCCTTAAGTTTCTTCATGGAGCCTCTTTATTAGAATCCACTAATGGCGAGAGTGCCAAGCAAAGCGACATGATTCAATCAATGCAAATGTATAGTAGCACAGCAAAACTCTGCGAGTAAGTTATATTTAATAAGTATCAGGGGTCTTTTTCTTTGTGCAATGTTTCACGTGTTATCTTTTTAAGTGTTTGTATTTGTCTATAACTGGTTTCTCGACTCTGTTCTGCGGTCTTCTCTTATCTCTCCTTCCAAAGTGTTGTCTCAATTAACCATCGTTTATAACAATCTGGGTATATTGATCATCTCGTATCAGGAAGGGACCACATATCTGGTAATGGGTCATTTCCCACCCTTCTCAGTGTATTACACTCGTGAGAACCATATTCCAATGCAGCTTGCAATTTGAATAGATGATGTTTCCTTTGCAATATGAAAGGCTCATGTAGCTTTCCTTTCCTTGTCTTATTGCTATTCCTCTTAAACTTATAGGTTTTGTGCCCATGAATATGAGAAATCTAAGGACATGGCTGCTGCTGCTCTGGCCTACAAATGCACGGAGATTGCATACATGAGAGTAATTTATTCCTCACGTTCCGGGGCAAGCAGAGATCGGCATGAGTTGCAGGCAGCTTTGCAAATAGTGCCTCTTGGTAATTATAATGAACTTTGAGCGTCTGTTTTTTCCATATCCATCTCACAAAATGTTTTACTTCTTTTTGTTTGTCTATCACTTTGTTCCCTCTCTTTTTTTTTTTTTACATTATTATCCTCGCAAGTCTGCAATCTATTGTTTTAGCATTTTTTCAGATACTGAAAATTGGCCATTTGCTGGTGGTAGATGAGACGTCAGACACTTATCAGTTCTTTTAGTTGATCTGACATGCTTCCCATCATTGCTTTTATTAGGTGAATCTCCTTCTTCCTCTGCCTCCGATGTTGATAATGTAAACAACTTATCAACATTAGACAAGGTTCCCTTATCCAAGGGTGCTAGCTCTCCTCAAGTTGCTGGAAACCATGTTATTTCTGCAAACCGCCCCAGCTTTTCACGGCTGCTACACTTTGTAAGGATGTGTTTGTTTTTATCTTTAGTGTTTGTGCATCAGCTTTGAGCATCTTGAGCTCATATCTAGACTCTTTGTTAAAATTGCTGCTAGTGCTACTACGGACCCTTTCCTTTGTTGGAGCTTCGTGGTTGGTTATGTGAGAGGTCTTTGCAGTGTGCTTTGATACATGTAACTCGTGTACCAGTGTCGGGTGAGAATATGTGTCTAAGATATATCTAATCTTTAAGTCCAGAGACACATGGACATGACTAAACAGTCATATTTCTTGATATCTCGTGTTTCAAGGTAAAATGATGTTACAATTTACAACAGAACATATTTTCCATGGACCATAATATACAAAGTTAGGATACGGAAGATAAGAAGACATTCTCTCGTACTCATTTTCCATACTCATCTCGAATCACAGAAAGGGAATCCCGTTAGGATCTTGGATTTGTGGAGAATTTATGTAGGGAAAGGAAAAGATAAAGGACCTGATCGTCTAACGGCTCGCAATAACCTTTCCCAACCTATCTTCGGTCATGGTTGACTTTTTGGCACACCCAGTCCTATGCGCCACTCCTCTTTGCTTTCTGGCAAGTCTTTTGGCTTCCCTTCGCTCCACTCCCAAGGTTTTTTGATTCCTTTCCAATCCCTTACTCGAGTCCATGATCTGAACACATCTTAAAGCAACCCATAGGCCACTTTTCAGAAAACAGTATTCGTTTAAGCAAGCCTGACAAACCAAGCAAGTTCCGGTTGTCTGTTAATAAAAGGACCTCTTAGTTGCCTCAGCTCATATTTGTATATGTGATTCTTGGTGTATATTTTTTTCCTAGTATCCTTAAAAGGTGATTGTCTGCAGACACAGGATGTAAATTATGCAATGGAAGCGTCAAGGAAATCTCGATTAGCTTTCGCTGCAGCAAATGTGGGAAAAGAAGAGGCTCAGTACAGGGAGGGTATAACCTCTGTAAAAACAGCTCTTGATTTCAGCTTCCAAGATGTGGAAGGGTTGTTACATTTGGTACGGCTAGCAATGGAAGCTATTGGCCGTTAGAACCCTCAACCAAGTCTGAGATTTTGCAAACCTATGAAGATATGTTGTTACTTTGGTGGTTTTTCCTACTTTGTTTTGTGCTAAAGGGGGGAAAGAAAGAGGATGACGTGGATCTTTCTTCTACATCACGTTATCATCTGGAAACGGGTGTGGCCAGCTCACTGCCTTTCTACATCAGTACCAAACGAGACAAGTTTAAAAATTTCAAGTTTTTCGCAGCAATGCTTCAGCTGCTTTCCGATACAGATAAGGGCCAAAAATGTTTAATGGAGTTGCGTTATTGTTTGAGGATTCGAAAATGACACGTGAATATAGATGCCCAAAACACGGTTGATTGGAACTATTGCTACAGCAGGAGACAATGCTTGTAAAATAATAAGAGGGAAACCCCTTTCTAGGTCAGTTTATTTTAACCTTTCGTTAGGGTGTTTGAGGTATCTCCGGCAATAGTTATTTTCAATGTCTGTCTGGGGGAAATTTAATGGAAGGGAACTGGTTAAGCTCATCTTGCCAAAAATGACCCACTGTTGTACCTGGTTGGAGCACATAATGAGGATCTGAAGGGACAGTGGACTCAGGTATACTCTCTCTCTCTCTCTCTCTCTCTCTCTCTCTCTCTCTCTCTCTCTCTCTCTCTCTGTGTGTGTATATATATATATATGCGCTTTACCATTTATTACTTCGTGAGCTTGTTTAAGAATGCTTTAGTTCTTGGTGGTTTGACTTTTCGACCCGTTTGTTTGCATGCAGGTTTTTACAGTTCTCTGGTTTTGCAATGGGGACAGTTTGCTCAGATAGGCAGTAGAAAGCAGTTAGGAAGAGAATATGTATTGTACAAAAAGTGATTTATAGTGTGCATATAGTTCCCACGTAGTGGGTTTTCTTATCTATCTTTGTAAAGGTTGGTGAAAGTTAATAATAATAATAATAGGTATTGGACTCTTTCTTGTTTGTACTAGCATAAATACTCATTTCCTTTTTCTTCCTATTTTGTGGCAGTGGCTATAATGTAAATACCCAAAATTTCCCGGTTCTCCAGTGTTGCTGATCTAGCAGGTAAAATTAGTTACCTCTTTACGATTAGTTTAAAATTCGAAGCTTTTGCCCAACACTTATCTTCTCTTATTCTCATTGAATTTTGTAGATTCTCATAAACTTTTTTGTTTTCCTAATCGAGAAATATTTAAAAGATTCCATATTCTGGACATTTGAGAATGAAAGCTGTATTTGCCTTACGGAAGAACTGAGAGTTTAAATATGCATGTGGATGGACATAGACGGTGAAAGCCAACTTCATTTTGCCCACCTCGTCACCGCTATATGTTCCCTGCGTTGATGTGAATGTGGCTTTTGCATTAGTTTTGGGAAGCTTTAGTTAGCAATATATTCTTAGTCGGAAGATATTTGGCCGGAAGTTGTTACCTTGATTATTACCCTGATTATATTGACGGTTTTATTTTACAAAGTTTTCATTGCATCAGTTTGGACTGCTAACTGAACAGGGCCTTGGTTACAGGGAAAGAGAGATGGCCAACTGCTAGAGTCTGCTGCATCAGCATCGGCTGTATGAATAATCAGGGATTCATGAGTTATTTGCTTCATTTTCCAGGACTCTTGATGTTCTTTCTGCTCTTCAGCTGATTTCGTGCAGTAGATAAACGAAGGCTTGATCCATGTGTATCATTCTGTTTACTTACTCATTGCAAGTGCAAGGACGACACTGATTTTTTTCCATTGATTTTTTTCCTGAGTTGTAAAGTGGTGGAATTTAATAGCTGATAGTTACTACTTGTGGGTACCAGAACATTAATTGAATTTTTTGGGTTCGGCAAGGTTTGGCCTTTCACAGGAGAACCTTGCGACTGACTAGCATTGAATCCACCAAAAATAATCTCACGAATAATTGCATACCTAATATTCTCTCTCAAGCAAGGTGAATTCTGCATTTATGTGATTAGTTGTTCCACAAATACGTCATTTCTTCGATCATTGTCGCATTAGAATGGTGGGTTGGGATAACCTCTTCTCTGACATTCAAAAGATTAACCAAAGTTACCAAAGCAGTGTACCTCATTGTGTTATGGTTTCCACACAAACCAACCCAGCCTCCATTGACACAGAATTGGGGGGCCCTGTGGACTGCAATCGGAACTGTTTTGAACGGTCCAAATTTGAGGAGTGCCAAAGGGTGTTTTGGGGCCTGCCGACCTTTGCTATCTGCAGATTCCCCAGGTCCATTGACAGAAGAGATACCAGTTTACACATGGTATGCATCCAAAATCCATCTATTCAATTTGAATGTTGATATTTAACTTTTCAACATATGCATATATACTGATTTCACCTCATTTTTCTAACCTAAACGAAAGAAACATGTCTTCCACTCCCATGTTACTCATATTGACTTCTGTGTCATTCCAAGCTTATAATGTTAGGTCCTCTGGAAAATAAAAAGAAAAAAACTTGATCAATGCTATTGCAAGACCACCCAATCTAAACTATTGTATTCCAAAAGTTTTTTCCCTCTAAATTGAAATGATTCCAGTAACTTGGGAGTACAATCAAAAAGAAGCAGAGCACAGCCCCTACGTCTCCACATTCAGGTCATCAAAGGCCTCTCACAACCCCCCAAAAAAGTGGTCATTATATCCACTGCATAATGCTAACTATATAAAGGTTGACATCAAAAGAAAATATTATATACCCCTATTTTTAGCTACCAAGTATAATCAAAAGGGGCAGCTAATTAATGGGAATCATGATGTTTCTTGACAGAATGTCTACGCTATACATCTTCTCTCTGGTCCTCTATGCTTTGTGATTTCCCAGGTAACAAGCTAGGTAGTAGATGTTGTGGGTCAAATCAAGCCAAATAACGGAACAAGTTTGGGTTCTCCTTGTCCCTTTCCAAGTAGTCACGGGTAATCAAATCTTCAATTCGCTTCTTGATTGCTTTGAAGTCAGGCTGCGCAAGCACATTGGTTAGTAACATATTAGATGATACAAAATAACCTGAACCTAGAGCAAATCCACCAAAATGATATAAGCCATTAAGCCCTAATCTTTTCCCACCAAAACAAACTTCTTGCTTCTTGCACCAGAAAAGGGAAGAAAAAAAAAACACTTGTTTCAAACCAAAACAATTGCCTAATAACAACCGACATAAAGATCCCACATCTATACAATGCAGTAATGGTCAAAAAACAAGTGTATAGATGCATACGTAGGGATGGCAATTCTGGCCGATCCAATCCGTCCCCGCCCTGTTTGGTTTGGAATTTCCGGGATTTTTTCGGAGATCGGATCGGATTTGGAGGGGAAAATAAATTTTTAAAATCGGATATCGGGTTGGAGGCGGTTTTACATATCCCCGATCCGTTCCCCGACCCGTTCCTAGACCCGGTTTTTATTACACATCTAATAATGTTATTCACATTTAGAACCCCTAGAATTATTGTTAATTACTAGGCTTTCCCCACTATATAGTAGTTTATACATAGTAATTTGGCTTTTATAAGTTAATTCAGTTCACCCTAATGAGATTTTTGTAATATACCTTGAACATGCGGCTCAACTGCTCAACACATTCCATTACCAACTGTTGATGACCAAGAACTTTACGACTCTTCATTATTCGAACAATTGAAGCGTCAATACTGTAACGTCTGTCCTTGTCAACATCTTCGACCACCCTCTTCCTTTCATCCACCGGAGGTAGAGGAATCTGAGACAACAAATAATTTTTACTATCTCAGACACAAGATGGGCAGCAAAGGGAGAGAGGGAGGAGGACTTGAAGTGGGTGTAGGCAAGAATAAATGAGTACTAAAAAGAGCACATAATTTACCCTGATCCTCCTCATTCTGTCAGTAAACTTGGAGTTGAACTCAAAATAGTCATTTGAAGTGACAGTTTTTGTGTTTGGTTCCTTGATAAGAATTTTGTACTTGGCACATGACAGAGACTGAAGCAACCTTACTAAATCGTCATCAGCCAAATTTAATTGGGTCCTGATCTCTGAATAACTCAATCTATCTGATTGATTGAATAGCAAAAGAGCTGCAGCCTGAAAACCAAAAAGTTGAAGGGCAAGTTCAATCAAAGAGTTAGAAAAAATTGCTAATGTTCAAATAGCTTTTTATACCTGATACGTCCCCACAATCAGCTCTATAGGTTTTGGCACAAACTTGCCATTTATGTGGCAGGTACCCAATGAGTAAATCCACGTAAGCTTTCTATGTTTTGTTTTTGTTTGATAGAATTCCTTGAAAACCTCAACACACTTCACCTAAGAGATGGAGGAAATCAGATGTCATTCATCCTACCAATAACAATCATTGTATAATTTTTGCCTTCAACTGATATAGATTTAGTAAATCACTAATACCATCTCTGCAGGGAGACTGAGATCAGAGGATTTGTAACTTGGCCAGAACCCAGTGGTAAGGACAGTAACAGAAAAATCAATTCCTGGATTTGCATTTTTGTTACTGCCAAGATATTCCTCAAACTGGGTTTGATTTTCCCTTGCCAACGTCAAATCGGTAACCTGGGATAACACCATCAAATGTAAATGACTGCCAACTCTGCCAACTACCAAACAAAAGATTTAAGTGCAAGCAAGTAAAGTTGACTCACCATCCCCTCCATCTTTGATGTGAACTGTCCACCACATTGTTGCTTCAGCTTTGTCAGGATCATTCTTTCATGGTCATCACTACCACTCTTGTCAAAGAGAAGTCGACGAGAAAGCTTTTTCCTGCAGAATAATGAAAACAGATGATAGGTACTGCTATTTGCCACCTTCAGAAGGACCTTGAAGAAAGGGAACATTCCATTCAAAACAAGTTGAAACGTGCAAGTACCTGTAGAATTCAGCGAAAAGGTCCTTATCACTAATATAAACAAGCAACTTCACCACCTGGAGAAATAAAGAAAATGCACTGGTCAGAAGTACAATGGCAGGTCTATATAATCCTATATATAAGAACAAAAGCAGAATTTGAAAGCATAGCAAAAGGAAGGCTACTTTATCCAATGTTTCATCAATGGCTTCATCACTCAATTTTTCATTCCCACCCTTCTTGAGGATATTATCACAAAATGAGGCCAACAGCTCTGCACTCGAGCATCCAGAAACTTGTTTGTTGCAGAAAACCTCAAAAGCCTCTTTCAGTGCCTAGGGAAGAAAGAATAGTGTGAGCTTTTAGAGGGGAGGAGGGGAAGAAGAGGAGCCAAAGGACCCAACCCATAAAACAACACTCCAAAACAAACCTTATGAAAGAGAGAGTGGTTTCCAAAACAATCATTCACATAGGAAAAGTACTTGTCATGTAGCTCGATTACTTTTCTGATAAAAACCTGAATAAGAGATGATAACATCAGTTTTTACACTTTCCAGCTGCAACGAAGTTAGATTCTGAATGCATAAGGCGATGAAAGAATCACCTGCTCCTGTGAGCCAACAGCATGCTCTGCCTGTGGAGAAATAGATGTTAGCCCTCAGAGGATAAAACAATAATGTAACATAACCCCTTCCGATTGGAAGGAAATTTCTTCGATTATTCTTTCATATATAAACTAATTACCTGCAAATTCTCTGGCGCTTACTATTCAAAGTTAGTACTTTCCCTTCTGTGAGTGGTTGCATGTGATGGTGAGGGCAAGGGAGACAGAGGGCCGGAGGAGGTTATGAGGGGTGGGGGTGGGTGCGAGCCTAGGTGTTTTTGAACTCTTTAGTGTGGGGGTGGGAGGAACCAAAGAATAAATGTAATAGAATGGAAATGCTTAACAAGTTCTGATCCCCAACAACCAACAGTCCAACAAATGCACAAGAAGCATAGATGGTAAACCAGAATAAACTGATAAACGTACAACAAACTATAAGTGTGGTGATTGTGGATTTGCAACACACTGGACATAGGTAACAATAATAAACATAGTCTGAATTGACTACTTATGTCTGATTCCCAGTAATCATCTTCCCCGTCTTTTGTTGGCTTGGGAAGACAGATAATTGAAATCTCTGTATCCGTTACATATTGGATAGGGATACGACTTGTCAGTATCCCAAACCCATAATTGAATCTGTCCTACCTATGCATGCAACACTTAAAAAGATAGCAAGAGATAAAATGGAGGTACTCGAAGATGCGAGAACGTGAAATAAAGACCAAGGGATGAAGAGGGAAGTTATCAACCAATGGTGAACTTTTTTCCATTCAGGTAACTTCTGTCTAAGAAAGCTAATTCTCAAAATGAAGGTGGAGCCGACTAACCCTTCGAACAAGACCAAAACAAGAAGGGAAAATCACATTTCCAAGTCCAATTCCTAAATGGGTCCCTGCTTGACTTTCAGGCTTCAGCTCAAGAAGTTAGGCTGCTTTTGATTGGACCCAGAGCGAGAAGGTCTTGGACTTTCCAGTCCTACATTCGTCATGCACTAGAAATAGACATTGATCCATGCCTAGGAGCCTCTCTGTCAGAACACCTTTAAAGTATACTAACTATAGGCTATAAGGATCCACGACGGGATGGGTCAACTAAAGCTAATCAAGTCTCCGGGTCAAGTAAAGCTAAATCAAGTGTTTGCTTTGAAACAACTACGGCATGTGACGCAAAATCAAATATTGGTGAGAACTCATCCAATGGGGCGCAACTTCATGAAATTCAATTCACCTAAAAAATCGAGAGCACAAGTGCACGACCCTTCACATAGGCAGGGAATTAGTTCATGACGAAGCTTAGAGGTCATGAAAACTATAAATGGAAGACAAGGTAATAACGTCAAAGTGAACTATGGAAGCTACCAAATGGGCTTACATTTAGTCACAAATGTCACATTAATGGCAACTAGTTGAAACTCACAACCCCACAGCCAAAGGAAATACAAGTTGAATGTTACCTTGGAACAAAGTTAACTACCAAAAATACAGCTTGGGAGAAGAACCTTAAAAGACATTACTACCTAAGTAGATCTAACACTTTTTTTTTTTTTTGAAAGGCCTAATTAGATCTAATACTGATGGCACTTCTCAAACTCCGTCCCTAAATTTGATAAGAGTTCCTTTCGGTCCCTAGGGTTTGTCTTCAATGTTGAAGGTATCATGGCATGCGGATAACTTCGAACTTCCTAATTGGGCATCCAAAAAAGCCCTCTATCAAGTGCAGGTATTTGTGATATCCCCAAATTATCTTTGACAAAAATAATACTCCATTTATTAGAATGTGCTCATTAAGGCACAAAAATTATCAAGCAAATTGTATGTAACAGTAACTTTCACTCCATAAGGACAACCATTTTGCTCCATTGGAACTATCGTAGGAAAAAGGAGAATCACACTGGAAGTAGAAAGAAGGAAAATGATATTGACCTTGTTACTTGCCGCGTCTTCAGTCTGTTGGACCAAGGCTGTGCCTTCAGCAGTAACATGCTGCATCAGGAAACCCTCACGGAGTGTCAGTGCGAGATTTGCAATTGCTGGATGCTCCATTTTCTCAGCAGAACATTAAAGAAAACAAGAGAGAGAGAGAGAGAGAGAGGCGGGGACAGACCTGTTTAAATATATTTGCAACCGGATCCAAGCCTTTAGTAACTTTACAGAATAGCCTATACATTCTAGAGAGATCCTCAACCTGAGTTTAGGAAACAAAATAGAGAGATTATTAAACATGTCTGATTTTATTCCAAATAGTTATACAAAAAAAAAAACTTCTCTAACAAAATGGAATAAAGCAATTTTTCATGATACCTTATCCTCTCTAAGCAAAGCACGGCATCCAGAATGCTCCTTTTCAAGAAGTTGGGTGATATATACCACCAACAGCTCATTTTGCACTTTCTACAAAATGATATATCAGCAAATTAACATACAACACATACAAAGGACAAGGAGGAAGAGGAGGCAGGAGACTAGTGTATGATGACACTTGTCGAAATTTAAGCTCCCATGCTTAAGGTTATTGTATCTTACTGAATGAATCAATGACACAACCGCCTAAAAGAAGTAAACAAAACATTCCGAGATTAAGAATGTTTTCCTCGTCCCATGCCCCCAAACTTACCCAAAAATTCAATTCTACATCCATAACACAATTCATGAAGCTTGTTTAAGCAAAACATAAGAATGATTGCTAATTAATTCACCTTTGTCTGTCAAAGGCTAACTTTCTCTTACAAATAAATTCCATCCACTTCCAGCACTTGAATAGATATAATTTTGTCGGCAATAGGGAAATCAGTTCTATGCAATATTCAGTATAGAAAAGGGATCATTACAATAAAAAGCAACCTCAATTACTGGATTTTCAACTCAACAAATTTGAATGATACCATCGGAGACAAAACATCTCATATCCCTAAATACGATCAAACTTTACCAAAGTATCTATATTCTCTAAGAAAGACCCACAATTAATGACAACATCAAGTGATCCGTATTTCATAAGCAATATCCACATTCTAACCATTATACGAATGTAAAAAATTACCTCCACCAGCTTTTGTTCACTGTTCGAATGCAAATAATGAGCAACTCTGTCCTTCTCCTTCTTCAAACATTCTTCAGCCTGTCGTTTACATGCTCAGTATCAGATTCCATCTAAAATTGATCAGAAAGTCACATTGAGATAACCACATATGATTCCAAAAATAAACCTTGAACATGTAATCAGGACAAGAATCTTCAACAATCCATTTTGCTGCTTTCCGAGAGTAATAAGTAGAAGAATCTTTAAGCATGTCCTCTTCAAAGTCATTTTCATAATATTCCATCTGTGACATTCCAATTTCAACATATATATCCAGTACATTCTTCAATAAACCTCTGTCAATTTGGTCTCCCTCCCGTTCTACATCAATCTGGCCATAAGCACTGGGATAAACATCAATTGGTTATGAGATAAAGAAATCTGTGCCATGCATTAAGCAATAACTTACAAGTGCAATAACAGCATCTCGGGCTGCAACTCTCAACTCTTGGTAAACCTGAAATTCGAATAAAAAACACCATTTATGATCAGAATTGCACACTATTACCTTAAAAAGTACTTCACAAAATACTTAACCACTCCAGTATGAAATCTGCAAATCAAATTTGAAATGAAGGCAAGACAGAAACTAGTGACAAACCAGGTCACGGAAGCAAGTCAGTCCAACTTCAAATAGAGTAGGAAGTGTTCTTCTCGTGATAAAGTAGCGATCAAGATAATGGAAGAAGCGTGAAAGCCACCTGACCATAACTTTGTGGTTTGCCCATCTTTTAACAAGCTCCCTGAGCAAAAATTCATCATGCTTCTCTCTTAAAGATGGCAACACCTAATAAGGAAGTTAATTGCAGCTCAGTATTAGAATAATAAAGAAACAAAGAGTATACAAGAAAATATTATCCACAACCTTTCATTTTTTACTGGGAGGAGTGGAGTTAAATCAGAAGTTCAATTTCTGAGTAGAGATATTCAATCATGACCTTCAAAGGTACATAATAGAGAAATAAGCTAACAGCCTAACATACACAAAACAGCGTGATTTCCTAAGAGAGAAACACCATCTGCCATCTAGCTGATGTTCAGAAGCAGTGAAGCACCACGAACAAAAAAAATAGATTACCACCACCATCATAATTATATTTCATGCCAGTATATAAAATCATGTGACACCTATAGTGTTGAAAACATTTGCTTAGTTTCTGTTCCAACAAGCAGCAACAATGCGCATAAGATGTAAAACGTTAGGCAAGGAAATATTCACAATACCAAAGCATGTAGAAACAATAACAAATATCCTCACCTTCTTACTTATGTGTTCTTCGAAAGCCTCTTTATACTTATCGTAGAGCTGTTGAGAATAATCATTGGGGGGCTTCTGGGTGCACATGTTGTATATAGTACTGTAATTATCATTGAGGAAAAAAACACACCATTCAGAAAACATATATATCTTTTGTTCCTTTCTGCCCTTATTAGTTTCCTTCCTACAATTTTAAAGGACCGATTGTAAGGACAAGGGCAAGGTAAAAACAGTAAGGGATACGTGTAGAGCATGATGTATTCCTCGGAGCTGAAATGTAACTGCGGCTCCTCTTCCAGAATTCTCTTCAGTTTTGTGATGCCCCTCTCCATAATCTGCCAACCTTCCTCCAACAAAATCGGATTAGCCGGATTCATTGTGGCGTTTACACCACAACACTCGAAACCGGTATCTGCAAATGACATAATTGCATCGTCACTAACACATCAAACAATCAAGAAGATAATTTAATAAACTGAAACTCTGCCCAGAGTAATATAACTTAATCATAACTTTCCCTATTCGAATTTCTCCGATTCACAGGAAGAGTGAGAGAGAAAGGAAGCATGACTGCATTATGCATGCCTCAAATCCATATGCTGGCGATTGCACAGGTGCATTGTTAACTTAAACAGTTATCGTGCGACCATAAAGAGGCATTTTGAGTAAATAAACTTGGAGTATTAGTGTATTACCATACCAAAAAAATGCCAACTCGTCTATGCCCAAAATAAGCTTGACGATTTAACCACATCTAAACACATGAAACTGATCCAGCAATATAGCCTAATCAAACAATGCGCGTTAGCTCGAACGTAAAAGTGAATGGAAAATATCTCAAACTACATACTACTTGCAAGACCGATAAATAGAAGCACAAGCGGATGGTCCTACTGAAGCATATCTACGGCGTTGAACACCATAACCCACTAAACTACTAAAGCGGATTTCCTAATACAACAAGCAAAGGTTTGATCGTTTGATACTGCTCAGAGAACATAAATAAATAAACACTAAATCAAAAGTAAACGCACAAACAGCGCATGCATAAGCAAACACACAGTTGTACCAAAAGAATAAGTAAACACACACCAAATGGCTCGGAGTTCGATATGATCGGCATCTCTAAATCACGAGTAAGAGTTCACAGAAGGCGACCGTAAAGAGTGGTTAAAAACCTATGAAAGCTATCGTGGAACAAAGATTCAAAATAATGCCAGTCAAAATCAACAACCGACTGAAGATTAAATAGCTAGAGATGCGAATGATGCAGAAAAATCGTTTAGTAATATAGGTATGGAGGGAAAGGGAGAAAGGCGGTGGAACTGATACTGAAAACGAATGAATAGCTGTGACGACGATATAAGCGATTGAAGCTTAAGGACATGGTTATTGAATACCTGACTGAGTATTCGAGAGATGCTCCAAAACCCTAACCCAAGATTTCAGAATTGCCGTCTCTTGTTCCTGTAGTAATATATACAGAGAGGGGAGTAAAGAAGGCGGTGGGGATTGAGAGGGAGTTGTAGTCTAGTAGGACAGTTCATAAGAGTAAAATTCACGTACACCCCTCGACGTTTGCTATTAAGACAGATTTCCCCCTTAAATTCTAGAAAAAACACTGCAACCCTGTCAGTCCTTATCAGCTGCTGATGTATGAGCATCTACATTTAAACACTTTTGACCCATTTAGTATTAGATTTTTATCACATTTTGCAGTTAGGAAACTTTTTGTTCATTTGTTGGCTTCATTTGAACACTTTTGTGGCCTTTGCTACATAAAGCAAGCTAGCAGGCTTCTACCTACGGCTTGGGTTGTAGAGAGCGTGAGTGAAGAGAGAGACAGAAAGAGAGGACAGGGAGGTGCAGAAAGTGGCAGGAGGAGGAGAGAGAAAGGGTATGGTACTGTGTAATTCTTTTTTTTTCTTTTTTCTTTTACACTAAATCAATACACTAACAATGTCAAATGGAATCATTCTCATCCACTCTACCTAACAAACCTCTAACACATACTTCCTCCGTCCCAAAAAGTTTGGCCTACTTTTTTTTTTTTGGCTGTCCCAAAATAGAGGACCAATTTAAAATTTTCAATAAAGGAAAGTCGATAAATTCCATTTTTGCCCTTGAGATGCTTTTAACAATCAAAACAATGAGACCAAAGGAATAATAATTGAAAATTTTAAAGTTTAAAGTGCATTTTAAAATTTTGAAAAAGTTCTCTAATTACATTGGCGGCAAGATTTTCCGCTTTTCGGAAAATAATTTAAATTTAAAACTTGATTAACTCCTATTTTATTAGAGTCCACTAATGATAGGGAAACTTGAAAAGTTATTAGTTTTGGGTAACATTGTGTATGGTGCATAAAATTTGGAAATTTATTAGTGGGCCAAACTTTTTGGGACGGAGGTAATAATTTTTAGGCCCCACTTTTAACACTTTTGTCATATAACTAACATTTTTGAAGAGCCTCAAATTCAAATGCAGATGCTCTCTTAAAAAATGTTAGTTATATGACAAAAAGTATAAAAAGTGGGTCCCAAAAATTATTTGTTAGATGATTGTTAGATAGAGAGTGAAAAAGGGTTCGATTTGATATTGTTTTGAGTGTTTTTAGTATATGCTAAAGTTAAAAAGAGAATTGTAGTGGGACCTTTTTTACATTTATTATCCCTTTCTCTCTCTCCTATACTCTCTCTCTCCTCAATGCTTTTACTGTATTGTCAGTACCTCTCTCCTCCCTTTCACTCTATCTCTCTCTTCTTTAGAGTTGGCTACCGTACAAGCCAAACCCAGCGTGGGTTTAGCATCCGACACAAACGTGTACCACAAAAAACCCCTCTAAAGCGATCAAATGGAGCAACAAAGTGCACAAAAAAATACCCTAACTGATTTGTGTCATAAAAATCTGACACTAAAATTGCTTAAAAACCTCAAATGTAGATGCTCTAAAAAATACCCTAACTGATATTTTTTTTTTTTACCCAAAAAAAAAAAACAGAAAATGTACGTTGTCATTTTTGCCCTTACATAATGATCGCAATTTGCATTATTATATTATTCTCTCTAGGGTGCACACGGTTCGGATTGGACCGGTTTCTAAAAATTCAATAACCGCACCATTCCGACTGGTTCTAAAAAATTACCAAACCAATACACATGTAGAACCCGTCCAAATCCAAACTACAATAGTGGACCAGTTCTACTTCGGTTCTGGTTCTACCCAATTAAGGAACACTTTATCACAACACATGAATTCAAAATATTATTTAGAATTTGGAGCACCAAAACAACTCATAAAATAAAACAAAATAAAAATTATAGGATTTTATAAGAGAACTCATAAAAGATAGACCACAAATGAACTTCTGAGAGTGAGAGAGCAAGAGAGACGTGAAAAGTGCAACCTGTTAAAAAAAATTCAAGGTTGGAAGAGATCAAGAGATATTGTAAAGAAATAGGAAAAGGAAGAAAAAATTAGGAAGCAGATCAATATTAGAGAATAAGAGAATTGAGTTTTCCTTTGAGTAGCGCAATCGTGAAATTGGTGGAACAAAAAAGAATTTGAAATTGGTATTAGTATATTATACTTATAGTAATATATTAAGAGCTTATTAACAAGATAGATTTTTACTTTAAATAGACATAAAATAATACCTTACTAGAAAAAAAATATTAACTTACCAGAATTAATATACATAATTTTGTACACGTATAAATATATTAATATATATGCATAATTTTATACGGTACGATTCGGTTCTAACCGTGGTTCTTAAATTGAGAACCAGTAACCGAATCATAATTACCGGTTCTTAGTTTTTTAAAACCATAACCAGACCAATGAACCTTATAACCTAACCAAATAGATCAGTTTGGTCCGGATCGGATCGGTTGGGCGATTAAATTGGTTTTTTTGTGCACTCTTACTTCTCTCAACTACTCTAACTACTGTACAAGTTTTCTTTCTTTTTTAATTCGTCTATCTTCCAATTTCAAAACCGCATGAACACACTCATAAAACCTCCACTCTTGTGAACACGTTTGGATGTAGGAGATAGTGCCCTTCCTAGCTTGGGCCTGTATTAGGAATCTCGGGCCCACAGTGTTGTTAGGGTTTGGAAGCAAAAAGGCCACATTCCATAATTTTGCCCTTCCTAGCTTGGGTCTGTGTATTAGGAATCTCGGGCCCACAGTGTTGTTAGGGTTTGGAAACAAAAAAGGCCACATTCCATAATTTTGCCCAGCTAAATTCGGTTAGGGTTCCACTCCCTTTGCAATTTCCTTCGGATCGAAAAATAAAGTACTTTCGCTCATAATTTATTATTATTTTTGTACCAAATTAAACTAATAATAAAGATGTTTAATTCGATACAAAAAAATGAAAAAATTATGTACTTTAGTATTTTACATTATTGGCTGGTTGAGTTGTTTTTGCAATATTTTTCGGATTGAAAATAAAAGTATTTCCGCACAAAATTTTTTATTTTCTTTTGCACCAAATTAAACTACTAATAGAGAGATCATTAATTTGATGCAATTTAAAAAAAAAAACGTGGCCGGAACAATGCATTTTTTTAGATCTTTACGTTTTACAACATTAGTGCTTTAAATATCTAAAAAAATATAATTAATTAACTTTTGCTAAAGATCTAAAAATAATAATTAATTTATAAAGATTTTTTAAAGATCTTTAATTCAATGAAAAAATTATTTTAAAAAAATTAGTCTGAAAAATGCACTTTTTTTTAGATCTGTACGTTTAAAGATCTAAAAATATATAATTAATTAACTTGTGTTAAAGATCTAAAAAATCTAATTAATTTATAATGTTTTTTTAAATAGTGCTGGATCTAAATACGTTTTGATAAGAAACCGTTTAATTACATTTTTAAAAAGCATTTTTCAACTAGTAAAAAAATCTAAAATGTTTTACAGCACGGATCTTTAAATCTAATAAAAAAATCTAATTAATGTATAATAATTAATTAATTTCATAATTAAATTTTTTTAAAAATATTATTATATTACAAATTAACTTATATAATAAAAATTAATGTAAAATTAAATCTTATAGCTTAATTAATTATTGGATTTACACACGAAAATAATTAATTATTGGATTTATTGAATTACAAAAAATGCAGAACTGATATGGATATGCATAATGGCAAATAAGTCTAGCCCAATTCATTGGCCAAGGCATGGTTGTCAAGCTGACTGAATTTCCTACTGCATCTGGGCACTTCGTCTTTATTGAAGAATGCCTCCTTAGCGTCTCTGGGCGGTTTGTCAGATTTGAAAAACCCCTCCTTAGCGCTTTTTAGGCGCGCTTTACTATGATTGAAGCGCACCTCCTTGCTGTTAAAAAAAAGGAAAAATAAAAAGAAAAAAGAGCGCCTCTTTGGCGCTTTTGTGGCACCTTTAGGCGCTTTGCTTTTTTAGTCATTTTTGACGCATTTTGATTGGTCTTATTTAGGGCTTCGTACCTCACCCTGTATAAACATATATTTCTCTCTTTTAGGGTATTACTTTGCACCAGGCCAATTATAGAAAGAGAAAAAACTTTCCTCTTATATTTTTGTGTATTTGTACATTATTAATAATTTAAGCTTTGTGTTTGATCATTTTGATTGGCAATCCAGTGCAATTTGTTCATACTCCATGGATTGACTCTAGATTAATTATTGTTAGTAAATATATTCATTAACCTTCATTGTAATTCACTATCATGCATTGTTGCCTCAATTTCTACATGAGCCAGATCGTTATAGTGCCGTCATGATACAGAGGTTTAGGTGGTGATTCTCGTGGAGTCCACGAATTCAATAAAGAGCACGGATGCTAGATTAAGAAGTGAAATTAGGTGCAACAAGGGCCTTGTTGATAGTTCTTAATCCTTGAACTTCTTGTACCCTTTTGAATTAAGGAATATATAGGTAGAAATTGGCCTTAGTTTTATGTTTAGGGTATTAGAGCTTGAGCAGTTTCCACGTAATTCTCGTGTCTTATCTATTTTCTTTAATTGCTTTATATTGATCATATCAAATCGTGTTAATTAGTATAAAATTGTAATTGACGTCTTATTCAGGGCCGGCCCTGGGCATAAACCCACCAAGCCGCCGCTTAGGGCCCCCAAATCGTTGGATGTATTATATATTTAGTATGTCAATTGTTTTGCACATATAGTTATTGTGGTGCAGTGGTAAGTTCTTTAAGTTCTATATGCATGGTCCTGTGTTCGATTCCTCACGCCTTTGTTTTTTGATAAAGTATTATGTTGAAAATATACCCAAAAAAACCAAGATTTGAACACACGACCACAGGGTAAAAGGCATTGTTTCGCAGTCCAAACCACTTCACCACCAGGCATTTCTTGTCATAGTTTGGAACAACTAATATATATACAGTTGGTAAAGGCCCCTATTTTTAAATCACGCTTAGGGCCCAAAAAATCTCAGGGCCGGGTCTGGTCTTATTCGCCCCTTTCTAGGATTTTGAGTGCATTCGCATATTTTTAGTAAATACATATTGTTAATATAATATTGAACAATAAAATCAAGGGATTGACATTGACACTCCCTTTTTTGGAATGTCATTAACACTTTGGGGAGTGTCAATTACAATACCCTTTATTAATCCCTCTTTTTGGGTTGCTTGAGTATTTATTTACTGATGATTGCCAGGGAAAAAATAATAATTACTGCTGCTAGCCTGTGGATCATTTCAATTTGATTTTAATGACTGATAATTGGCCATTAATATTTAGGAAGTGCAAATATCAATTCTATTAGGCACCATTAAGCTGCGCAAAAAATAATTAGAAAATAAATATTTCCATAACTTTTTGTGTGCTCACAACTTCAACTTCACTTTTCTGCAACATAAATCCTGCAAAAGTAAGGAATTTTAGTTATCGTGCAACATTTGTTGTGAAAATAAACACCCACAGGAAAAATAAATCACTAAAGTAGTATTTTCTTTTTTGGAATCTATTTTCGACGCAACATTCAAGACAATTAAACGGATGCTTAATAGTCAAACGGACCAAACCAACTCGGTTTGAGACCCGGCACCATCACCGGTTTGGCTAGGGCACAGAGTCCGTTCGTTAACTTTGAAGCCGCGTTATCGATAAATACATACTGGATCAGTTTCCGTCACCGTAGTTGTACATTCACGGTATCCTCCGACTCCAAAGAGTCACCCCTATCTCTCTCTAAACATAACTTATACTCCGTATCTATCTATATCTCTCTGTGTTTATATTTGTGCTCAATTCGAAGGGTTGTTGTCGCAGTCACGAAACCCTAACCCTAGCTGTAACTCCGTACGATTAAGAGAGGTCACCATAGCGTCGAATACTCATGCGCGAATTGGTTCGATATCTTGTGCTGGGTTCAGAAGATTCAGTTGTTAGGGTTGAGAATGATGGAGGCATTGAAGGAAAACCAATTACAACTGGCCGTTTGCGGCACCAAGCCGTCGTCGTTTCAGGACTTGTTGTTATCGCAGAAGGAGCTTGTTCACTGTCAGATCGATCAGCTCCAGAGCTTAGTTATAACGCAATGCAATCTCACCGGCGTCAATCCCCTCTCTCAAGAAATGGTGAATTTCCTGTATTTTTGACTTATTTCCTCTTTCTTTCTTGCGTTATTTCTGTTCTACGTTTGGTTTGTGAGAAAACAGTGGAAAAGGGAAAGGAATAGAAAAGAAAATACTGGGTGGGTTTCTTCAGTTATGTTGGTTTTGCTTCCGTAAAGTAAAAAACTCACCCTGGTTAAAGTTAAACTCTTAGATGTTGTTCTTTATTTGGTAGAGGAATCAGTTTAAGTTTCACATGATTAATTAGCCGTTGCTTATTGCTTATTGTTTCCCTTTACATTGTAATGTTAAGGAAACACAATAAATATAGTTCCAATGTAATATGTTTGGATAGCTTCTGAAGAAGGAATTTTAGATGCTGCCAAGTTTAGTCTTCTTAATGCCGCGTGAAACATAATGTTTGAGCACTGGGTCTCGTTTGACTGGTTGATAAGTGGGAAAACTTGAAGCTGACAGAAAGATGTGTTGGAAATATGAGGTTCTGCACTAGTATAGTTTCGATGTAGGATGCAAATCTTTGGAGTTGATGGCTCGATAGGGAATATAAGTACATAACACATTCAGCTGTTACTTCCCCTTCCTAGTACCCACGAAAAGAGGTGGAAAGAAAAGATGAGAAAATACGAGACAATGCTGGTAAGAGCAGTTTTTTGGTGCATTTCACTGCAAGACTTGACTGAATCAAAACAGCCGAGATTGTGTCTTTTGCAGCACGAATCTCCGTATTTTTGCTTAATACTAAATGTCCATGGTTGCGGTCTGCTGTCGCATTAATTCTACAGGAAGGAATCCACTTGTGGGGGTTATAACTGTTTATCATGAAGCCTTTTATTTCGGAACAGTGAGTTGATGATTATGCGTGCACTGTGGTAGATTTCGTGGCCTTTTGATGATCTACATTCTACAGGCTTAGTGTTCTTTTGTTTTTTGGTCGGTCTTGTCTTTGGAGGTTATTATGTTAGACCTCATTCTCTTGCCATGGGGCTTCCCTCGTTTTCCAGATCATATATCCGATGCTTTTTAGTTATCTGGAAGAGATTATTGCTGAATTTCATGGAATCGTCTCAAGCAACTGTTACTATTTTTCCTCCCCATTTGTTTAGTAAAAGTAGCGTACCTAAAGATATTGTGAACAATGAGAATATGGAATTTTCTGAAGCATTTTTCAGTTAGTGAGGTGTTGAACTCATTCTTCTTATTTTTTCATTTGATTGGACTTTAAAGTATTTCTGCATGTTCTGACTATTATGTTTTCTTTCATTTTTTTTGTTACTTTGCAGGCAGCTGGGGCTTTGTCAATTAAAATTGGTAAGTGCTTTTGCAGGGTTCTTAGTAATTAAATACATAATTTGATAATTTTTTTGTGGAACTTGTTTGGTGTTGATATTTCTCAATGAGGAAAAGGGATCAAGTTTCTTTTAACTACTTCATTTATGATACTTCTATTAAACCTCGCAGAAAAAGGTTCTATTATATGATACATGTGCAGTTATGTAAATAAAAGGTTGTACGGTTTTGTATTGACAGAATTACTTATCTATTTTGCTACTTATGTCATTTGTCTATTAGCTATGCTCATTCTAGCATTTTGTATACATGCTAATTGTTTAAATCAGGACTTCTTTTTGTTCAATTACCTTTGGCCATAATTTGGTGATTTAGATGAGGATGATAAGTTGATAACTAGTGTTTGTTTATGTAATCAGAAATAGTTGTCATTACTAGTGTTTGTGTAAACTGTAATCTATAAAAGTGCACTTTGCTCTCTTGTATAAATTATGTTTAAGGTTAGGAGAAATTGATTTTGCAGGCAAAAGACCTAGAGATTTGTTGAACCCAAAGGCCGTAAAGTATATGCAGTCAGTTTTCTCAATTAAAGATGCAATTACCAAGAAGGAATCTCGTGAAATCAGTGCTCTTTTTGGTGTTACAGTTACACAGGTTTCTTTTATTTTCCTTATGTATTTATTGTCAGTTGTTATTTGATTAAAGCACGTGCAATAAAGCCTTTTAGGTATCCATGGTGTTTCTTTTCCTTTGATTGATTGATTTATCTTGAGAATCATATGAAAAGATGGGGAGATGGGTTTTTTTCCCTGCTTGATTCTATGTCAGGTCCTAGTTGCTCTCTGTTGCATCAGAATGAGTCTTCAATCAAAATTAACTTTTATGTACTCATTTCTTTTTTTCTTGAGCTAGCCAAATCTTTGAAGAGGAAAAAGGGAATTGTTCTTGCTTTTTAAATCGAGAGAGTGTGGTGCTCGTGTATCCTGGTGGTCTCGGTCGTCACTTATGATTTGTACCTATTTTTTGGGTTATATTTTCTGTTATTTGCTCTAAGGAAAGTGATTATGAATATGCAAAGACGCTGAACATGTCAACTGGGAGATATTTCAAAGTCATGTTGTTTTTTGATCAAACCACCGAGTTCTTACACCTTCCTTTGGATTCATAGGTCCGAGATTTTTTTACCAGTCAACGTTCAAGAGTTAGAAAATTGGTTCGGTTGTCAAGAGATAAGGCAATTAGATCTAATACTTCTACAAAGGTGCACGCCGGGGACGCAATGAACACCGATCCCTCAGTGCCAATTTATCCAGTTCCCTTAATGGTGCAAGATGGGTTCCCAATTAACCCTGATCCAACAATTCCAAATCATCCAGATCACTTAAAGGTGCAAGATGGGGTCCTGATGACCACTGAACCCACAATGCTAACTGTTCTAGTTCCCGTGAAGGTGCAAGATGGTGTCCCAATGAACACGGAACCCGCAATGCCAGCTTTTCCAGTTCCCTTAACGGTGCAAGATGGGGTCCCAATGAATATCAATTCCTCAAAGCCAATTTATCCAGTTCCCTTAAGCACTGTGGGGCCTGTTAGCATTGAAGAAGGACCTTCTTGCTCCACACAGGAGGAAACTCTACCAGAATTAGATGACTCTAACAGACATTTTGTGGATACTATTTATAGTTGGATGCGGAAGGAGGAAACATTTTCTGGGCAGGTGAAATTGATGGAGTGGATCTTGGAGATTCAGGATTCTTCTGTACTAAATTGGTACTCATCACTCATCTAATTCTGCCTTGACTAAACTATCATTTATCCTGGTTGTGGGCTTGCTCCCCTGAACTTGTTGCTCTTTTGTTCTCGCAGGTTTCTAAATAAAGGTGGTGTTATGATTTTAGCAACATGGTTAAGTCAAGCAGCCAGTGAAGAACAAACAAGTGTTCTCGAAGTCATTCTCAAGGTATGTATTGGTAGTAGAGGACATGGTTTACTTTTTAAAACTGGCAACGAAGCTTAATGCTTGATTAATGGGTCATTGCCAGGTTCTTTCCCACCTTCCTCTACACAAAGCTCTCCCTGCACATATGTCAGCCGTACTTCAAAGCGTCAACAGTTTGCGGTATTATAGGACATCAGGTGTGCCTTTGCTACAAATTATTTTCTTCTCCTCTCTCGCTCTCCTGCTGCTGCTCTCTACTGTCTATTCATATCTTTATGTCTATATTTCATGATGCATGCTTGCTAGTTACCTATCAGAAAAGATTGAGAAAAAAGATGCTGGTTAAGTAAAGGTATTACGTTGGAGCGCGTTGTGAAGGGCTTAATAGTTGCGTGAATGTGGGGTGAATATTTATTTACATTGTGATTTTCGGCATCAGATATTAGCCTGGAAATGGAGTTTTGAATCCGAAGATCCTATGTTGTGTGCATGACACATAAAGTACAATAAAAGAATGGTTAGTGAAGGGCATGATGAAAGCTACTTCTTGATGATATGATACGGACATATGATAGCTTTTACCTGAATTTATCCTCTAAATTTATTATGAATGTTCTGTTTGGTCCTCGTTTCCTACACATTGCACTCATAAGAAGGCGTGATAGATTTGTGCTTCAGCTTTGTACTTTGTGCTCTCTTTTGATTTTGGATCTCAGTCTCATTTATCTGATTTGAAGATCAGACATTTCAAACAGGGCAATGTTCCTGCTATCTAGATGGAGCAAAATATTTGCAAGAAGTCAAGCTATGAAGAAACCGAATGGCGTAAAATCCTCAACTGATGCACAGAATGAGATGCTGTTGAAGCAGAGGTATTTACATTTCCTGTTATTTTATTTGCATTCACCCTTATCCTGGTGGATAGGAAGAGTTAACATAAGTACATTTCCCCTAATTATTCTTCAACCACGTGCAGCATTAGGGAAATTATGGGTGCCGAATCATGGGAGTCCAAAATTGATGCGCCTGTAAGTGCTGCATAGTTTTCAAATCATTCTTCTTGAAGCTTGTTTTTCTTGCGGGGTAATTGTAATCGTGCTTTTGCTCTGCAGGAAGATCCTCATGCTCCGTCATTTGAAGGGTCAGAGAACTTCAGGTATGTATGTGTATGCAACTTGTCAGGTGCATTTTTATTTCCCGGGTAATTGAGAATTCCATTGGAAGCCAAACAGTACAGAACAAAGGGAAGGCATACCTTCCAAATACGAAAATCTACCCTTTACAGCTAACTAAGAAATAGGAGAGGAACACTTAATAGGGATTTGTCGGGTGCATATTAACCCTTCTCATGCATAGTTGGTGGTTGTGGGGCTTCAACGATGATTTTTGTGCAGGAAATTAGAACCTCTGCAGCAACTAAAACTGCTCCCGGCACCTGTTGATGATTCTAGCAAGAAGCTTATCCGAGGTGTATCGACATCCCGTATCCTAAACATGATTGTGATTCTTTCAGAAATCTTATCAGATGCTTAAAGGAAATATGCCTTAAAAGGATTGGAAGTAGAATCTATTGAGTATTATCTTTGACTGGACTAACCCCAGAAACATAGATGCAGTTAATAAAATGTAAAAAATCTGCCAGTCCTTGTGGTAATAAATATCCATGATCTGTTGAAGAGACTGAATTTAACCATTGAAACAATACATTGTTCACCATGATTCTAGCAAGAAGCTTATCCGAGGTGTATCGACATCCCGTATCCTAAACATGATTGTGATTCTTTCAGAAATCTTATCAGATGCTTAAAGGAAATATGCCTTAAAAGGATTGGAAGTAGAATCTATTGAGTATTATCTTTGACTGGACTAACCCCAGAAACATAGATGCAGTTAATAAAATGTAAAAAATCTGCCAGTCCTTGTGGTAATAAATATCCATGATCTGTTGAAGAGACTGAATTTAACCATTGAAACAATACATTGTTCACCATAAATAGCCTTTGTTTTGGAATCCAACATGGTGCCATTTTTAGAATTACAAATCACTTTAGCTCTTTCACTTTGGAAACCTTTGAGAAGTCGTCTTCTACCTACTTAAAATCGTAACTCGGAACATATTTTGGCAAAGGCGACCAGAGATGGCATTGTCGACTATATTAAACCAGGTTTCTCTTTTATTTTTATAGCCTCACAACCAAGAGATTTTCTTGTTCCACTTTCTTTTCACTTAAATGGTGCTCAACACTCAACAGAATCTCATTGCAATCTCTCTGTATACTTCTCTAGAATTTATACAAATTGCTAGAGACAAATCATGCATGTTTGATTTTCCTATTTCTTCTTTGCGTATGGAAGTGCATGGGTTAATTTCCTTAGCTAGTTATAGAAACTAGAGAGCGGAGAAAAGTTCTTCTGGTGGAACAACCTGGCCAAAAATCGGCTGGAAGAAGCCTGCCAGTTGCAAGACCTGTAACTGCCAGTCAAGGGCGCCCGTTATCAGCAGATGATATCCAAAAAGCAAAAATGCGTGCTCAGTTCATGCAAAGCAAATATGGGAAGTCTGGTGCCTCTTCTAGTGAAGGGCACCAAATAAAGACTGAAGGTCCAATCAAAATTTCCTCTTCTCCAGCCAGAAATTTGGTTTCAGTTTCCAAAGCTCATGTTCAGCCTCAAGTTGACGAACATAAGGAGCCTGTGATGCTTCCCCCACAAGGTTCTGTTCAGCAGGAAACTCCTATTGGTAATAAGAAGAATTTTGACCTGTATGAACCTTTGTGGAAAAAGTGCAAGAGGGTCCAGATCATGTGGCAGACACCAGCAGGTACATTTGCTTCTAGTGCTCTGTCATTAACTGTTTTGCAATGTTTGTCGAATCATTTTGGTGATGAAAGCCTTTGCAAGTGAAAATAATAAAACTTTATTTTTAAAATTAAGGTAGCATTAGTGGATAGTTATTTGGCAGTATATTAACATATGGGAATGAACATCTTCTCTTATAACATGTGCTGACTTTAGTTTTTGATTTCTTCTTAATAATTTGATTACCTGCAATACTTCTCTCTCTTTAGAATCAAATTTTGAAATCAATTTTCTTTGGTGAAAAACTGGAGCATCTGTTTCTTGTTAAATTATCTTTTGTCACTTGTCAGTCGTCCAACAAAATCCAAAAATTGTGATTTTACAGTTTGATGAATCCTATTTCACCAAGACTTTTGGACAGGGATTATTGTTAACTTGGAGAGGTATTGTCAAGCTATTATACAAATCACTAAAATGCCGCCATATAAAGGAAATCTTGGATGGCGTTCTTATAATCAATTAGGCAACAAAAGGACGTGGTAAACGAGATTGTGTTTCCAACGAATTAGGATCTACTTGGCATTGGTCAATTTCATTAATAAATGGCCAATTTCATTAATAAATGGCCAATTTCTCGTGATTATTATCTTAAAAATCATTGAATCATCACCCCTCCCCCGCGGAGGAAGGTCTGGACTATATCATGGATGGTTGTAGCTAAGGACACTACTAAAAATTGATCCCCGCATAACCAGCGTACTGATCAAATGCCGCCATATAAAGGAAATCTTGGATTGCATTCTTATAACCCATTAGGCAACAAAAGGATGTGGTAAACTAGATTGTGTTTCCAACGAATTAGGATCTACTTGGCATTGGTCAATTTCTTAATAATAAATGGCCAATTTCTCGCGACTATAATCTTAAAATCATTGAATCATCACCCCTCTCCCCTGCGGAGGAAGGTCTGGACTATATCATGGATGGTTGTAGCTAAGGTACACACTGCTAAAATTAATCCCTGCATAACCAGCGTACTGATCAAATGGAGGAAAAGTTTGAGATATCGTTGCTAATTAAGATCCTACCGTGGTTTGGAAAATAATGCTCTTCTAAGGTGCATCTGCAGTCGATGAAATTGGTCATTCTGTTCTTCTTGCGGTGAATTTGTGATCACTTTCTTGGGGAAAATGTAATCAACTTCGTTACGCGAAGTTATCTTGCTCCCTTCCCTCCTTTTCCATGGGGCAATTGTTTGATATTTAACACTTGAAAGTTCGTTGAATCTTTAAACACAAAAGGGGCGAGTTAGAGCTTGTTATTTTTCCATGAGGCCACATTGGAATTGCATTGGATTTCTTCACAACAAAGGGGCGAGTGAGGGCTTGTTATTTGACCTGCTTATTTGTTTGGAAGGTCAACTCATTGGAGCTGTACATCTTCCTTTTGCTAATACATGTATAAGTCATGGACTCCGAATTCGGTCATGCATACATAAATTTGGAAGTGTCATCGATAGGATGCATGGATTTGCTTTATTCTGTATTTCCAAGCTGAATCTGAGGATTGATGTTGTCGCATTTTTCGGCCCAATGCAAACAGAGTGCAACTGACTGTGGTATGCATGAACCATTGACATACTCCCCAAAAGAGTACATGTTATAGAGATGGATTTGTCTTAGAGGAGAGTGGAGATTGTATGAGCTTGTACATAATAAAAAATTACACTTCTGAACTAGCAAAACAAACGCTTCGGAATGAAATTGGTTATGTAAAACACGTCCTATTGAACTTATCAAAAAAAAAAAAAAAAATGTAAAACACGTCCCATAACAGTTCCGTCTTCCCCCCCCCCCCTCTTGATGTGGTTTAATAAGTCGGATTACTGCTAGTGGACTCTCGATTTATCTACAAGCCCTTGTAGATCAAGGAATACAACTAGCTCAAGTTCGTAAAAATCGCAGCCCTTCATGACTGTCAATTTTATGTTATTTCTAAAAGTTAGCCGATAATCTTTTTGCACTGCAATGCCCTTCAATTCATAGGATTAGCCAGGGTACTTGAGGAAGGCAAGTTATTTTCGTAATCTGGATATTTGACCAATTACAGATGTTAGATGGAAGAGTTAATTATCAGAAAGCTAGATTGACTGCCTCCATTTTTTTTTACCACGGGGGCGTTTTTTGGATCATGTTTGTGAAGGGATTTATGGAGGGAAATGAGAAGCTAAAGAGGAGCACAAGAAGATAAGTGAATAAGCTAGATATGTTTATACAATTCTCTCTCCTTGGTAAATCCTTCCACAATTTTTTTGATCCAAACAGAGCCTAAATGGTTGCTTCAAATGGTAATGAAAGGAAAATTCAATTTCCAAACCATCCCTTTTGTGGTTCTTCTGCCTACTAACATGAAGCAAGAAAATTACTACTCTGAATGTAGAGCACATAATAACTATCTGCCCGAGGGACACGTTAAATTTTTTAACTGTGAATGCAAGCAATTTGGCTCAAATGGAAAATTCCTGCAGATATCAGCTTTTTCTACCCATTTTTCTCTGTATTATGCAGAAGTGAGAATTCAGGATGATTGGAGCGTTGGCACCGGAGAGAATAGCAAAGAGGTTGAAGTTCAGAGAAACCGAATCCGTAGAGAAAAGGAAACTATTTACCGGACGACTCAGGAGATACCCACGGATCCCAAGGGACCTTGGGACCGTGAAATGGAATATGATGACAGTTTAACCCCTGAAATCCCAACCGAGCAGCTACCCGACGGCGATGGTGTGGAAACGGTGGTTTCCCCTCGCGAACAGGAAATCACTAATAATGCAGTTTCTGCGGTCCCCGAGTCCACTCAATATGGCACCGGCAACATGGCGGGACCGGACCTCGAGTTGCTTGCTGTGTTGCTGAAAAACCCTGAGTTGGTGTTTGCTTTGACGTCTGGCCAAGATGTTGGGAGCTTATCAAGTGAACAAACTACGAAGCTTCTTGATATGATTAAGGCAAATGGGGTTGCCGCCTCACTCGGTAGTTTAAGTGATGTGTTAGGAGGCAGCAGCAGAAATAATGCTGACGAGAATGTTCCAGTTTCTCTTCCTTCCCCAACTCCTTCCAGCGATCCTGTAACGGTGCGTTTGTTTATGCACATGTTGTACAACTTTTTTGAGAAATTATGGACTTATGTATATCCTGTGTCTTCTTCTCTCTCTTTTGAGTTACCTAGAATTAATGAGCAAAATGTCGAAAACCATTACGTTTTCTTTGAATGGGAGATGGAAACTGCCAAAACCGAAAAGTTCTGTGATCATTGGCTTTATGTGTCTCCCATATGGAAAACCCACAACGCTAGCAGAGCTCAAATAAGTTAGAAGTATGTATAACTCACGAACTAAGGCACATGTGTTGGGATTACGAGTTTACGAAAACTCGTGAATGCCCTTTGTTTTCTTCCACATCGAAACAGTCTTATGAAAAATCAAATAATCAACAGTGTGTGTCAAGTCCAAATCTTGTTCGCATCTCTGTTTTGATCTAGATCTTATTTTCGTTTTTACCTTTCCGTTTTATTTTTGTAATTTATTTAAGTTTTCTGTAATGAAGTTCTTGCTCTTCCACCCCGAAAAACAAAAAGAATTCCAAATCTTGCAGATTGAGTGGTAAAGAATTCCACTCCACGTTAATATGTCAGTACTGATGGATTTAAATTGTTTCTTGTTTTTTTTTGGCATTAGATGCAGAGAGGATGGAGACAAACGGAGGTCAGTAGAAATCCCTTTTCACGGCAAAGTGCAACAGCTAACAGAGAAAGTAGTGCTGTTCCCGTTCCTTCACAAGAAAATTTTCTGATCAACAACATTGTGGCCCAACAACCAGTAATGCCTCAGTTCTCAATGCCCCAGACAGCCGCTTTCTTGCCGGAGCAACGGTTGCAGCCTCCTGATTTTTCCCGGTTGCACCAGAGTGCCGCCACTATTTCTCCACTTAATATAAATACGGAAAGTACTATTCCCCACCCCCACCGTAGCTCGCCATTGCCGCCCAATTTGGCGGCGGCAGCGGCGATGCGGGCTGATACCAACTCCGTCTATGTCAGGCCAGCACCAATGTCGATCACGATTAATGGACCGGGGAGAGAACCACCGTCGGTTGCATTTCCTTCTGGCCCCTTGCTGCCGCCACAGCGCACCGCTGCTGTACCCGAGTCTCTTCCTCTCCCTCCGACAAATTCTTGGGCAGCTAATCAGAACAATTACTACGATGCATATAACGGAGATCCTCATCCTAGAAATCAATCTGTGGGTGTTGGGTCCGAGCACGAATTGTGGGTTAGCCCAACTAGATCATCAACTGAGTACGTAATGCGCGGACAGAACTATCCGGAGCCCAGAATGAACATGGGTATGGGTAGTCATCACAATTATAGGCCCGAGCCTGACCATCACAACCACCACCGGTCAAGTCCACCACAGCGTAATAATTCGTCGGGGCGCCGGGATTATTATGATAGACATGGAAATAGAAGGTGGCGGGACGACAGGAGGAGATAGAAAAAATTGTGCAGAGCTTTTTGTTGGGTAGGCAGAAAACTCAACAGATCCATGTTTGATGAATATTAACAATTTTTTTGTCGGGAAACATGAAATCTGGTGGAAAGTTTTGATGATTTTCGGCTTTATGACCATTCTGTGATGATTATAATATTTGTGTAAACAAGAAAGAACATAGAATAGGACTAATAAGTACCGACTAAAAGTTAAAAAATGAAGGAAAAAAGAATGTAAAAGGATTGCAATGGGCCGAGTTGAGGTTGCATGATGAGAGTTCGAGAGCTGAAAGGCTTTACAAGTCCAGTTGAGTTTCGTAGGTTTGAAATATTGTTGAGTTCAAAGCCTTAGACTGGGCCGGGGTTCATTGCACAACACTAACTATATGGACACAATTCCGAACACAAACTCTTCACATACACGTGGGTCTCACATATTAAATATATGTGTGTGATCTATTAGTCAGGCTCATTAACAAAGAAGTCCTTATTTTGTTATTAGCAAAGTGGTTACAATAGTTACAGCTGTTAACAGTTTGTTTTACTCTAGTTAAGTTTGTTTAACTATGGTTAGCTTTAAGTCGGTGTAATCTCAGATATAAAGCTCTGGCTCTCCTTGTAATGGGGTTAACATCAAGAAATGAAAATCACATCTCTCTCTCTCTCTCTCTCCTGAATATACGAGATCTCTACAATGAAGATCAGTTTTCAGACTTTCACATGGTATCAGAGCAGGACCCATTCCACTCCACATTAAAAGAAAAAAAAAATTCACAATCCACACCCCACGACAGACCAGCAAAAAGGCTGCACGATGATAGGACCCAAAAAGTGGTCACACGTGACAGACCTCAAATGCGGCTGCACGTGAGGGGGGATGTTAAGAAATATTGTCCCACATTGCTTTGGAGAGGAATGAGTGATCACTTAATATATGCTGGGACCTCTCCACTCATTGCCAATTGGTTTTGAGATAGATATAGAGTTTCCACATGGTATCAGAGCTCTAGACATCTGTCGAAGAACATCGATCCTGAGAAGAACGTAATTCTTTGATTTGATTTTGGAGATCATTCAAGAAATGGCAACGACGATGAATGCATCTTCTTCGTCAACAGGTTCTGAATCTGTGACTGTAAAGTTGAATATTCCTCCATCTCTTGTGTTTTTGATAGCTAATATACATTCGTTTGTTACTATAAAACTTGATTCGAACAATTATGTGATTTGGAGAGCCCAAATGGAACATGCGCTGAAAGCGAACAACTTTTTTGGATACGTTGATGGATCAATTGCATGTCCTTCATCTTCTACTG
>JAXBDA010000492.1:0-83390 GCA_036023075.1 Gaultheria prostrata
CAATCATGCCAACTCACTTCATCTCAGCGCCAAGTGTAGTCCAGTCAGCAAAAAATGTGCCAAATCGACGTAAAATGTGCCAGTTGTGCACTTTCCGTCAGAAAATGGACGGTAAATTGAGCCGGGTACCCAATTTAATAACGGGTGAATAGGATAGGTGTCTAATTGAAATAAGTTAAAATTTAGGTGTTTATGGGACATTGAGGTGAAAGATCAGGGGTTTTTTTGAAATTTTCCCAAAGGAAAAACTCTGAGCTAAATATCCACAAAGGGAGGGAGGCAACGAATGGCAAGAATTTTCAAAATCTATAAACCCAGATAAAAGAAAGCAATGAAGTAGTGTTTTTGAAGGCACAGGGAAAATGATCACCTGATTATGAGTGGTTAGCTCTGCTTGACACTCCTGGTCCTCATTATTGGTTTGACAAACTAATTCGGCAATCTGATTCTCAAGGGTGCTAACTTCATCATCTTCTGCATCAGGTAGTTCTCTGCCTGCTTCTGGAAGAAAGCAACAATTCTTTTAGCTTAAAGACAAGAAATCATAAAACAGAGTGATGTATGCCATGCCATGTAACAACAGTTGCATTAGAAATTTGAGAGAGAGAGGAAGAGAGAAAGAAGAAAAAGAAGACAAATATTCATATAGTTAATGCCAAATGGTAATAAGAGTGTCACTGCATTCTAAAGATTCTATATTAGTCATTTCGCATGGAAGCAGTAACAAGCGGGAGCTTATCAGTATAACCTGATAAACCAACAGTTCCACATCTCCAAGTAAATACAGAATTTAGGTCCACTGCCAGTCTGCCACACAGCAAAAATATGTAGGAAACGAAACTTTTCCGCTGTAAGTACCAAGCACAATTTAAGAAAATGTACAGACCATTGTTCATTGAAGTTCCGATCGAGTTGTCTTCAGCAAAAGCACAAGCTGTTTTCTCTTGGAACTTCCTGCACCAGCAAGTAAATGGACTCGGAAAAAAAAAAAAATAGCAATCACAGAAACCACTTCTGCTCAACCTATCACAGGGAGCAGTTTTTAAACAAGGAAAGGAAACACCCTCACAGAATACTTTCAGCAAATTTTGATATGGGTGGTTTCAGCATCAGGATAATAGCGAGGAACTATGCTTCTTTTAGCATGGTAAACGATGAAATTTTGTACCGGATACAAATGTAAAAACACCACTCACACTTTTGGATTTCCAAAACAGAGGAGGATAAGGTAAAAATGGAACATTAACACAGAACTGGCAAGATAGTAAAATTCCCCTACTTCCCACTTATTCTGTGTGGAAAGGGCATCCCATTTTTCAGGGGGACTGGAGGTTTAGGGGTATAAATGTCTGGCACTGCTTGAGGAAAAGTGTGAACTATCACCTATGCTAATAAGAAAATCTGTTTGAGGAGAACTTCTGCCACATTAACTTCATGGAGAAAGCCACTCCTTTCATTGATGAAGGCAAAAATGTAAGAGAGAGTGAAGTGATATAGTTCCATTTACTGAACAAAACTGATGAATGGTTCTGATTTTGGGTGGATTGATGCATGGATTCTTTCCCATCTCCAAGTTTCTACATAATTTAATTTACAGATGCCCGAAGTAGTGATAAATAGTAACAAAAACCACGAAATAAAGGCATGGTGTTTGCTTTCTTGCCTTGAGTAATGAGCATCATTAGCAAGTAACACAGATGAAGAAATTATACACACATTACTTCTTTATTTTCAAGAAGGAAACAAATTTCATGATTGTAGGCTGAACTTCAAAGCATGATGTTGAATTTCCTATTATCCAGAAATTGTGTTGTTTCTGGTCATACATTTTGTGAACTTAACCAAGTCAGAGAGAAAAGGACAGTATATGTAAGATACCACAAGTTTGAAGCGCATGAGACCAACCTTATATCAGTGTTGAGCGCAAACATTTTGTCGATGAAGTCATCTCTGCAGAGTGAACACAATGTCATAGAACAAAAAATAACATGATGGATAACTTACATGTTTAAATGCTTCAACCATTCACATCACTAAGTTAAGCTAAAAGGTGTAGTGCCAATTGGTAACCTTGGAAACAAACACACAAACCACAACACAGAATATTTACGTGGTTCCCCAAAATCGGGTACGTCCACGGAGGGGCAGCGGAATTCACTATAATTTGAGGATTACAATCACACTCACACTCACAATTACAGCCTCACAATACTCTCGTGTATATCTCTCTTGCTCTGTCTCAGCTCTCTCTGGCTCTCTGATTTTTCCACGAAATCAACCACACTTCTCACAGCCCCAAAGGGGCTGCTTAAATACACAGAGGGAGGGGCTGCTTTGCCAGCTAACAAGGAGGGGTTGGTCAGCAAACATGGGCTGCCAACCATGCCGGCTGCCAAACTTTGCCGCAAAAGGAGACTGCCAAACATGGCAGTAAAGGAGGACTCAAAGACTCCTAAGGGAAAATACTTCCCTGTGGTGGGAGCCAAAATACCAACAATCTCCACCTTGGCGACAACCCCCGAATCTACGCTGCCCCGATGCGCCCTTAGGCGCTACCTGTCCGAGAAATCTTGATCAAGTCCAAGCAGTGATTGAACTTGATCCCACTGACCACCTTCGTCAACATATCTGCAGGGTTATCTGCAGTCGGAATCTTCTGAAGCAGAACATCCCCTTCTTCAACAATATCCCTGATAAAGTGGAATCGGACGTCGATATGCTTGGTGCGCGCATGATGGACCTGGTTCTTTGCCAAACAGATGGCACTCTGACTATCACAGAAAACCTCTACGTTTTCTTGATCAATCCCCAAATCCTCTATCAAACCATGAACCCAAATAGCCTCCTTGAAAGCCTCTGTTACTGCCATATACTCTGCCTCTGTAGTAGACAAAGCCACCGTTGACTGTAACGTTGACCTCCAACTGATTGGTCCTCCAGCAAGTGTAAACACATAGCCTGTTGTCGACCGTCGCTTATCTAGGTCACCAGCATAATCAGAATCCACATATCCAACCAAATGTTGACCTCTAGTCTTGTTTCTCTCGAACTTCAAACCAACATCCACAGTACCCTGCAAGTACCGTAGAATCCATTTCACAGCCTGCCAATGCTCCTTTCCAGAATTGTGCATATATCGGCTCACCATGCTGACCGCGTGTGAAATGTCTGGCCATGTACAGACCATAGCATACATCAAAGCTCCTACTGCGTTGGCATAGGGAACTTGAGCCATTTGCTTCCGTCCGTTTTCCGTCTGCGGCGACAATAATGCACTGAGCTTGAAATGAGCTGTCAAAGGTGTACTGACTGGTTTTGTTTTTCCGTCAATACCAAACCTTTGCAACACCTTCTTCAGATACTGCGTCTGAGTCAAACATACCGTGCCATTCACCATGTCCCGCTGGATTTCCATGCCGAGAATCTTCTTAGCCTCCCCGAGATCCTTCATGTCAAACTCCTTGCTGAGCTGAGCTTTCAGTCTGTCAATCTCCACCTTGCTCTTACATGCAATCAGCATGTCATCTACATATAAGAGCAAATAGACAAATGATCCATCTCGGAGTTTGCGAAAGTAAACACAATGATCAAATTGACTTCGTGTGTACTTCTGCTCCATCATAAACCGATCAAATCGCTTATACCACTGTCTCGGCGACTGTTTCAATCCGTATAGCGATTTCTGCAGTTTACAAGCCCAATTCTCCTTTCCTGCAATTCTGTAACCATCTGGTTGAGTCATATAGATCTCCTCATTCAGATCTCCGTGTAGAAATGCGGTCTTGACATCGAGTTGGGCTAACTCGAGGTCAAACTGTGCTACCAAGGCTCAAGATCCTGATTGAAGAATGTTTGACGACAGAGGAGAACACCTCGTTGTAGTCGATCCCTTCCGTCTGAGCATACCCTTTGGCTACCAACCTAGCCTTGTACCTGACATCCTTGGACCCTGAAATCTCCTTCTTGGCATATATCCACTTGCAACCGATTGATTTCTTGCCTTTTGGAAGTTGTACCAACTCCCAAGTCTGATTCTTGGAGAGTGAACCCATCTCCTCTTCCATCGCCTTCTTCCACTTGTCACAGTCTGTGCCCTGCACTGCCTCCCTGTAGGTGCAAGGAATATCATCTCCTGTAACTGGAAAAGCATATGCCACCATATCGGCATATCGAGCGGGTTTCCGGATTTCCCGCCTCGGTCTGTTGACTGCAATGGACTCTGGTTGCTGTGGTGCTTCCTGAATTTGAGCCTCTTCTTCAGGAATGTCCTGTTCAACAAAATGATCCATAGGACTCTCGACTGTCTGAACAGTCCGTGCTGGAACAAGAGAAGTCTCTACTTCCGCCTGTTCTGAATGCTCCACCTGCTGTTGAGCATTCGGCTCCACCTTCTCCTTGGAAGGAACCTGTTGTAGCATAGCAGATTCATTGAAGGTAACATCCCTGCTTATTACAACTTTTCTGGACTCGGGACACCAAAGCTTGTATCCCTTCACGCTCGGATTAAAGCCCAAGAAAACAGCTTTCTTGGCTCTCGGATCTAGCTTCGACTCAGTTACATGATAATAAGCAGGACATCCAAAAACATGTAACGAATCATAATCTCCAACAGGTTTCCCGGACCAAACCTCCATTGGAGACTTTTCTCCAATTGCTGCTGACGGTAAACGGTTGACAAGATGTGCGGCATATTTGATTGCCTCACCCCAGAACGCCTTGGAAAGCTCGGCATTTGACAACATGCACCGATTTTTCTCCACCAACGTGCGATTCATGCGTTCTGCAACTCCATTTTGCTGCGGCGTCCGCGCAACTGTGAAGTGTCTGACTATCCCTTCCTCCTGACAGACTTGGAGAAAAGGATCTGACTTGTACTCCCCACCGTTATCAGACCTCAGCGTCTTGATCTTTCTACCTGTCTGCGTCTCCATCATTTTCTTCCAAATAAGGAAGATTGGAAGAACCTGATACTTGTGGTTCATGAGCTAAACCCAGACTCGTCGGGAATAGTCATCAATGAAAGTCACGAACCATCGCTTGCCTCTCAAAGTTTCATTTTTGGTAGGCCCCCAAACATCTGAATGAACATAGTCCAGAATCCCTTCAGTGCGGTGAACTCCAGTGCCAAGCTTGACACGAGTCTGCTTTCCCAGAACACAATGCTCACAGAAGCCAATTTTTCCTGTCTTGGCTCCTTTCAACAAGCCTTGCCTTACCAAACCTTGTAAGGCCTTCTCGCCAGCATGCCCTAAGCGCATGTGCCAGATCTTGGATGCATCGTTTTCGTTTGAGCTGATAGATACGGACGCCCTTCCTGTGACTGCAGAACCGTCTAGGAAATACAAATTTCCATTTCGGCTGCCTTTAAGAACCACTAGCGCCCCTTGAACTACCTTCAGCACTCCACCCACTATCGTGATCTTGTAGCCCTTTGCATCAAAGGCTCCAAGTGAGATGAGATTCTTCTTCATGTCCGGAACATACCGAACATCTGAGAGCACCCTGATTGTCCCATCATGCAGCTTCAAACGGATTGAACCTATCCCCCGTATTTTGCAGGCTGTGTTATCGCCCAGCAAAACTACTCCGTCATCGAGATCTTGCATACTCGAGAACCAGTCCCTGTTGGGACTCATATGATAGGAACATCCCGAATCTAGTATCCACTCGTCTGAATGGCCTGGCGATGATGAAACAGATAGTGCTGACTCTAGATCATCCTCTGTGCTGCTTGCAACATTTGCAGCTGGTTGTTTGGTTGGACAATCTTTCTTCCAGTGTCCCTTCTGATGGTAAAGGGCACACTCGTCTTTCTCCAACTTCCTTCGTTCAGCGCCTCTCCCTCTGGATTTTGAGCGAGACCTCCCTCGGCCTCCTCCACCAGACTTCTTGCCCTCGGCAGTCCTTTTAGTCTCAGACCTGCCCCTGGTAACCAATGCTGATGCTGACGGGTCTTGGTGGACAAGCTTATCCTTCCTCCGTACCTCGTTATTCATCAAAGCATTAGAAACGTCATCATGCTTGATTTCATTTTTACCGTACAATAAAGTAGTTGTCAAATGATCGTACGTATCAGGCAAGGAATTTAACAACAGTAAAGCTTTATCCTCATCCTCAATGGAAACGTCAAGATTTTGCAAATCAGCTAAAATCTTGTTGAAACTGTTCAAGTGTTGGTTCATAGTCGTACCTTGCGTATACTGGAACCGGAAGAGCTTCTTCTTGAGAAATAACCGATTCTCAATACTCTTCGTCATGTACTTGTTCTCTAGTTTATCCCATAGCTCCCTAGCTAACATTTCCTTCATCACAAAGTATTTCTGATCCTTTATGAGACATAATCTGATGGTGCCACAAGCTTGGCGATTAAGCTTTAACCAATCCTTGTCTGATATATCATCGGGCCGCTGCTCCAACGTAATATCCAACTCCTGCTGATAAAGAATATCCAAAACTTTGCATTGCCACATGCCGAAGTTATTTGTTCCGTCGAATTTCTCCACCTCGAACTTAGCATTGGAAACCGTATTCCTTTGCCCATAATTGCTCGTACTGGGTGTGGAGTCCGCGACAATAAGCGGAGGAGGTGTGGGAATGTCTATGAGCACTTCTTCTGGGGTACCTGCTATTGGAAGTCTTTACACTCTACCAAAGTTGGTTTTCGATGCCTGAAAACGTCAAAACGCACGTTTTTACACCAAAACCTCAACTGTTCTTCACCTTCGGATTCGAATCACGGAAAACGGAGCACGGGGTTGGATCCGAAACGTCGAGAATACTCGGGAACTGGACTGAACCGGCCCAAAAATGGCCTGAACTGGTCAAAAATAACTTATGTACGTCTGAAAGGGCCTGAACCGGCCTGAACTGACCGGATGGTCTAGCTCCGGCTAGGATAAACGATGAACCGGATGGTCAATGGAAAACCCGACCGGGGTTGAACCGGATGCTGACTGGTCACAAACAGCAAAACTTTTGCTGACGTGGCTGATGACGTGACGCTGACAGGTCAGCACTTTTGCTGACGTGGCAGCCACCTGGCAGCTGACGTGGCAGATGACGTGGTGTTGACCCACGCGCGTTAACCGTTGACCACGCGCCTCTGACCGTTGACCAGCGCGTGTCACACACGCGCGCGTGAACCCACGCGTCTTCAACCTCTGACAAGCGCGTGAACTTCACGCCGCGACTGGATCGGACGCGATTGCACGCGCCAATTTTGGACGGCGCGTGGCGGCGGTGTGGTGGTCGGCCGGAGCTGTTTCCGGCGGCGTTGGTTTCGTCTTTTGGAGCTCTTCACGAATATGGCCTCGAAAAAAAATTTCGAGCACGATTCTAGAGACTTAGCTGTCGGACAGAAAAACGAGCAGAAAACTCAAAACTGGGTTTCTGATTTTTGTGTTTAGGCACCTCACTACACAGCTCTGATACCACTTATAGTGCCGATTGGTAACCTTGGAAACAAACACACAAACCACAACACAGAATATTTACGTGGTTCCCCAAAATCGGGTACGTCCACGGAAGGGCAGCTGAATTCACTATAATTTGAGGAGGATTACAATCACACTCACACTCACAATTACAGCCTCATAATACTCTCGTGTATATCTCTCTTGCTCTGTCTCAGCTCTCTCTGGCTATCTGATTTTTTCACGAAATCAACCACACCAATACACTGCCCCCGAAGGGCTGCTTAAATAGGCAGAGAAAGGAGAAGTTTGGCAGCAGCCAAGGGAGACAAACAGATGTCTTTGGCAGCCATCAATGACTGCCAAACCCAGCCGCAAAGGGGGACTCCAACCAGCCACCGGCTGCCAACCATGGCAGTAAAGGAGGACTCCCAAGGGAAAAATACTTCCCTGTGGTGGGAGCTAAAATACCAACAAGTTTGTCATACAATCGACATGGACAACAAAATCCCCCGGAGGGAAGTTTGTCATACAATCGACATGGACAACAAAATCCCCCGCGAGGCTACGGAAGAACGAGGTATCGCATCGTTTCTTGCACACGCTGCAACGTTTCTTGCGATCAGCTGCCTCGTGTAAGATGAGAGGCTTGCGATCAGCTGCCTCGTGAAGGATGGTGGGGTTTGACATAGCACATTTAATGTCCAAGAAAAATGCACGCTTGAAGCATTGATAGCCGGAATCACCAATAGGATTTGAACATTGCTGGCATCTCCGGTAACCACTGAGAAGCGGACGATACCAGAAGGTGAGTTCGTGTTCCGGGTGGAGGACGTGCTTGATATCTTGTTTGAAATGACCAGCACAAGATTGGTCGAGCAGGCACTCGCATTCGTGGCAAAAATAGATCTTATCCCCGTCGCGGAAGGGGTGCTCACAAGCCCCGCACACGTATCAGTTACGAGGAAAGCTATTCTTTTCGTCCTCGCAGACAATCAATGGATGAAAGTGGCTCAATTGCTGAGAATCATCGCCATCGCCAATGTTCCCTTTAGGCTTCAAAGAAGCACAACGAACGTCAAGGAAAATACGGCACTCGGGACAGTGGTAGGCAAAACCGTCCTGTTTCTTTTGCCTACACAGGTTGCACTTAAAACACTGACCCAGTACTCGACGAAGGAGGACGAGAGGAAGGGAGGGGTGAAAGGGGTGTTTCTCGATCTTCCAAGGAATCTCGGCGCACGACTTGTGTAGCAATGCCTTGCATTCAAGGCACACAAGAAGAAAAAAAGTTCCTGCTCTATCAGAATCAGTAAAGGGCAACTTGCAGCAAGTGCAGGAATAAGAGAAGTTCTCCCCTTCGTTACAGGAAAATAAACGATGGGGATGTGAAGGAAAAAGTGAATCTCCGCCCTGATCATCATGATCAGCGCGGCCTAATTTGGAGAGGGTGAGAAAAGCGCATTTAACGTCGAGGGCGAAGGAGCAGTGGGGATGACAGTAGAAGAACACTTGTAGACGAAACACGTTTTGAGATCGTCCCCACAGGCGTTGCAAATGTCCTGATCAGAAGAGAGGTGGTGGCCGGAAGAAAGGGCGAGATCGTGTTGAGGGTGGAAGGGATGGGATTGGATATGCCTTGGAGTAGTTTCTGTTTCGGTGCATGACTTGTGGATGATAAAGCTGCATTTCCCTTGGTCGATGTCGTCCTGTCGGTCACAAGTACAGTATAGACGATGGCTGAATTTGGAATTGCCGATCATCCGTTTGCATATGCGACATGGACAAGGAAATTCTAGAAGATTAGAATCGCATACATGGTCCCTAAAGAAACTATCAATCTCCATCTTACTCAATCTCTCCATCTCTCTATGGAAACTCTCCCACTCCCTCTCACTTTTTCTCTCCATATTTCTCTCTCTCTCTCTCTCTCTCTCTCTCTCTCAGTATGCTAGAAATTAAGCACAAAAACTCACGAGAGCCAGGGCAAAGGGAAAGGCAGTAGGCAAGGAGGAGTAACTTTTAAGGGGTGTTAAAAGGTTGAGGGCAAAAAAGATCCTTAAAAGAAAATTTTTGGTTTTCGAATCGTTTAAATTTTTTTAGAACGCAAAGGAGATGTGGGAGTCTTCGCATGAAAAAATTAATATTTAGGGTGTAGTTGCCGAAGGGTGCATCCCGGTTTAGGTCGTCTTTTTGGTGAAGGTGACTTTGTCACCGCCGGTTGGGGGTTTCATATGCACGTTGCCTGGTTTCTATTGTTTGTTAGTTGCTTGGTTGTCTCCTGGTCAGCCTTCAATCTTTTGGTTCTCAAGAAGCAGATGATAGTCGTAGGTTAGGGTTCCAACTCCGTTGTTTTCCTTTTCCTCGTTTGATGTTTTATCTCTTGCTCCTTTTAATTTTGCATCCTTAATATTTGATTAATAATTTTTTTTTGCCGTTCAGAAAAACTTTTAAAAGGTGTTCGGGCATCCAGAAGTTCGAATCTTTTGCGTTCTCCATTGCCACTTTTGCACTTTAGATGTTTGGCCTTTCAAACCCGAATTAGTTTTATGAAAAGAAATCGGAGAATGGGCAATTTCGATATCACATTCCAAGGTATCTTTCCGATTCTAAATATATTTTCTCATGCAAAAATAATCTACATGGATTTTTTTTACTTTATTCAAAAAATTTGCATTTGTTTGTTTTGCATCGATTTTTTTGTTAATTATTGGTTCTAGGGGTGGGGAAAAATTTAAGAAAAACGGCCCGAATTGATATTTTTTTTTTCGGTTTTTCCCTTAACCGGTTTGGTTCCTATTCGATGAAATTTCAAATTTTAAGAATCGCTTCGGTTTCCAGTTTTGGGGGTTTTTACTCTGGATCGAACCAAATATATATAACCCTACCACTCTCTCTCTCTCTAGATAGATCTGGATTCTGCCCCTCCCTCTTCTCTCTCTCTACACTTCTCCCGACTCACCAACACAATCTTCTAGGGGTGGACATGGACCGGATTGGTCTGGTTTTATAATAAACAAATAATCAAACCACTACCAACGGATTATGAATTTGGAGAACCAAACCCACCCATAAAATTCGTAGAACCGAACCAATCCAAACCATTAAAATACGGTTCGGTTTCGATTTTGAACGTCGGTTCTCTTGAAATTGAGATAATCATCTACATAAACAATAAAACTACTTAAAATTTACATAGATAAGTTAACTTTTAACTGTATTAAAACAAGTTCTGTCAAAATTACCAAAACTCACTAATATCAACCAACTAAAAAAGAGTAGAATATTACTCCCTCCGTCCCATTTTAAATGTCCCAGTTTGACAATCACGCATTTTTAGGAGTCAACATAAGGACAAATGCAAAATATTAATTTCCATACTAACCCTCTAAAAAGACATCATCATTACACTTTTACTCATTAACTTTTCAAAATGGAAGTACTTTTAGGGACAAAATAAAAAAATGTGCCAACTTTCACCAACTAACTTTACAAAGTGGACACTTATTTTGGGACATCCCAAAATGGAATAGTGGTCACTTAAAATGGGACGGAGGAAGTAGTAATCAGTGAAAGAAATAGGGCCATGTAATAGAGTATTGGATTCGGAAATTAGTTAACGAGCAAAAAGATTAGGAAATCAATTGACTAAGTCCAAGCCGTGCATTTTTAGTGTATTAAAATCAGAGGAATAAGTTACTACCGTATAGAAATTTAGGGTTTAATCTTGGAAGTGAATGAATAGTGATAGAATGAAGCATTAGATTAGGAAATTATTAGTAATTGACGAGGGAAAAAAAGTTCATTCTGTGTATCTAAATGAATTCCATATATAATATATAAAAAATATATCTATATAAATACTATACGGATCGGATCGGTTTTGGAACCGGAATTGTCAATGTAAATTATCCACAAACCAAACCATTTATCACGGTTTCTAACTTTTTTAAAACCGGAACCAAACCACATTACAAGAAACCGAACCAATTTCTTCATCTAAGTCTGGATTAGTTTGGACTGGATTCGCGGTTTAACGGTTATTTTACTCACCGCTACAATCTTCACCAAAGATCCAGAACTACAACAAATAGCACCGCCGTTCGTCATCATCGTACATCCATTTTACATGGAAAATAACAATGTTATGGGTACACCACACATGCACACCAAATGCACATTAAGGTGATGTGGTGGATGGGGAGCCACCCATCTTTTTGGGTGGGCTCAACGTTGGACTTCTCCTCATCCGCCCCATCACCTGGGTGTGTATTTGGTGTGCACAAATGGTGTACCCATAACATTTTTGTTGATTTTATATCCATTTCGCTTCACATGAGTACATCTATTTTGCTTTACGTGAAAAATCCTATAAATTCTCGCGTCAAAATGGAAGGAAAATAACCTGAGGCTCTGTTTGGTACCTAAGAAAAAGAAAAGAAAGAAAAGGAAAATAAAAAAATTTCCTCTTTCTTTGTTTGGATTGAGAGGAAAAAGAGAAAAAATAACTAAATTAAACTATTTTAACTAAAAACTTTTCTCTTAACTTTCATTATTTTTTCTTCTCTTTTATTTTTATTTTTTCATTTTCCTTTCTTTTCCTAGGTATCAAACAGAGCCTTAAAATAATTAAGTCACAATCCTAGGAGTTTCCCCAATTTGCAAGGATGTGTGGGCGCGCGATCAAGATAAAAAAAAATATCGAACAGATCCTTAAATTTATTCGGGACCCTCGAGGAGTTGTATGAGGTGAAAATCTCATGTACGATTCTGTAATAGAGATGGTATCAATGATGTTATTGTCGAATGATTATTTAACAGTTCAAGTACCGTTGATATAGTTGAAGCGCGTTAGCGTTTTAGTGAACAAGAATCATCTTACAAGCTTTGTCGAAACTCGTTAAAACGTAATTTCACCTTGACGTAGATCGCTTCCTCCCTCGCTCGAAACTCGTTACGACGATAGCTGCAATTAAGCACTAAAAGATTGCTACTAAATCTAAATCATATAGACACTTTCAATAACTTCATGCATAAACATGTTATCATCCATTTTTTGCTTCACATGAGTTCTTCTATTTTGCATCAAGTGAGAGATCCCAATATCCTATAAATGCTCGCACCAAAATATCTTGAAATAGGGAAGAAAAAAGAAAATCCCCATCAGCTCCAAAGATATAGGGCCTTTTTAGTAACCCACAAAAAATGCGGCCCAAAAGTTTCTGGTTTTGGTAGGCAAGCTGCAACAATACAAACCCCTCTCTCTCTCTATCTCTCTCTCTCTCTCTCTCTGGCCTCGCTGTCGATCACCATCTCCTTCCAGTTCGAGAAGCTAGAGAGAGAAAATCCATCAGACGAAGAGAGAGAGAGGGAGACAAAGATCGATTGCCAGGTATAGAAGCAGAAATTTATAGAGAGAAATTCCTCGAATCGACCTCGACTAGGCGACTAACGACTGGCACAAAATATATATCGGGATAATATATATATACACATAAATACATATATTTATCTGTATGCCAGAGAAATCTGTGGAGGAGGATTTGACTCGATTGACCTAGAGAGAGAGAACATATACTGGAGTCGATATGAGTGAGAATTCGAATCTGATCAGATCGATCGAATCTGCTTTGGGAGTATCGGTTACTTCTGAGACGGCGGTTGTAGTTGTGACGACGTCGGTTGCTGTTGTAATCGGATTGTTGTTCTTTATATGGAAGAGATCGTCCGATCGGAGTAGAGAAGTGAGGCCTATTGTGGTTGCGAAGCCGTTTAAGGTTGAGGATGAGGAGGATGAGGCGGAGGTGGGGGAGGGGAAGGTTAAGGTGACTGTGTTTTATGGGACGCAGACTGGGACTGCTGAGGGTTTTGCCAAGGTAATTATACTTGTTTTTGTTATGTGTTTTAATGTGAATTTGCTTGTTTGTTTGTTTGTTTGATTATTGTGTATGAAGTGTTTTGGAAATGTGATTTCGTTGAATTTGTTGAAAGTCGGGGTCTTTGTTACATGATGCGCCTGAATGTGTGCAATTCTTTCGAAAACTTCCCAAACCACTAAAATTCGCGAGAGGAAGGATTGAGAGCATGAAAGCGGTCTTTTGGAAACATCCCAAACTACTAAAATCCCAAACTACTAGAATTGGCGAGATCAAGAGCGAAGAGCGAGAATTAAGAGCAGGAGCATAGGGTACTGCAGAAGGATTACGTGACTAAGGTTGGGGCAATGTTGAGATTGATGTATACCACAAAGCTGATGAAACGGGATACACATTGCGTATGGTTTGTTTCTCTACTTCATTAATCGCGTGTTGCTTCATGGATTGTGTGCAAGAAGCCAAGAATACTTACTTAAACAGTAGATACATATCGTTTTTACTTGTAAATGAATTGAATTGTATGATATGGGTATGGTAAGATGTTATGTTTAGAGATACGTATAGATGAACGTAAGAAATGGCCATACATTTCGTGTATCATAGAAGTTTGACAACAATGGAGTATACGGTGATGGATCAGGGGCGGTCACCCTCCATGACTTTGAAGAACTTATACTGTAAGAGTTTGCACCCACAGTTGAAATTCGGAATTCTTCCTGGGTGTTTATGCAAACAGGGTTGAATTTGGGAGGAAATTCTGTAGAATGGGGAAGCAATTGACTGTCCACAGAAATTGAACTGAATCGAGGATTTGAACTATGGAATGTATCAAGAGCCGTTGCTGTCTCTCTCTCCCTGCCTGCTTAATCTGGAATTTTTAGGGGAATTGTTGTGTTTGGTTATCAAATCCATTAAATGGAAATAATATGAAGAAGGGATGATAAGAAATTTAATTTAAAGGGAATGAAGCAAGTGTAGATTTCTTTATTCTGTTTCGCTGTGGATCGAAAAACGACAAGAAAATGAATGCTCCTAGAAAATGAATACAACTTATACCACTTTACCTAGCCAAAACATACTAAAACGATGTCCCATTTAATAAGAAGCACGGATACATCTCTGGGCTTTTCTTATCCGTGTCGCAGGCATGTCTGTAAAATTACTTGTCGGCATATACGTGTAGTGTCCTGTTGTGTCGTGTATCTGTATTCATCTTCTTCGTGTCCAAGTGTGGAAAAAGCACTTGTCGGCATATCCGTGTTGTGTCGTTTCCTTTATCCGTATCCATCCTCTCCATGTCCTGGTTTTAAAAAAATCACTTGTTGGCGTATCTGTACCGTATTGTGTCCTGTATCCGTATCCGTCTTCTCCGTGGCCTAGTTTTTGAAAAAATCATTTGTTGGCGTATCCGTATGGTATCGGTTCCTGTATCCATATCCTTCTTAGGTCATAAACATATAGCATTTTTAATTCCAGTAGAGCAATAGAAGCCCTTGCCTGCATTCATGTTTATGACTGGTAAAGCAAGCAGATGATTGCAATGGACAGCTTCTATGGGAATTTTAATCTTTACAGTGAACTCTATTTATTTTGTTATGTAATATGAAATGAGGGAAAACTAGTTACAGTGAACTCTATTTATTTTGTTATGTAATATGAAATGAGGGAAAACTAGTCTTTCTATCACGGGCATTTTTGTCATTACAAGTGATAAAGGGGCAAAATGGACAATGAAGGCAAGTCAGTGATGGTCAACGGGCCAAAGGGGAACTCAATATTCAGATGTAAACCATTAGGGGAGCCAGTACATTTTCAGTAAAAGGAGGGGTGCCAGTGTATTGGTCAGAAACCTCAAGGGAGGTCAATGTAATTTACCCTTTACAAAAAAAAGGGTCTTGTTTTTCCCCTTTTTTTTTTGGGTTAAAAGGAACATTTCAGTAAATCAATGTAGCTTTACAAACTCTAGGATATTTAGTCCCTCTAGAGTCGTCAAACATTTGATTCAAACATGGGAGGTAAAGAACTTTAAAATAACTAGTCCACAATCCAGGAGCTTCCCCAATTTGCAAGGATGTATGCGCGCGACATAGCATTTCGGTAAACAAGTATAATCTTCCTCACTCGAAGCTCGTTATGACTTAATTTAATCTTGACGCAGATTGCTTCCTCCCTCACTCGAAGCTCATTAAGATGATACCTGCAATTAAATAAAAGATTGCTAATTCTTACTCATATTGACACTTTCAAAATGAATGCCTTCTATAATTTTGATGTGTATATAAACATGTTATATTTATTTTCCGTCACATGAGAGATCCCATAAATGCTGGCATCAAAATATCTTGATTCCAATCCACATTGAAAAAGAAAAAAATCCGCATCAGCTCCAAAGATATAGGCCCTTTTAAGACCGATAAAGAATGCGGCCCAAAAGTTTCTGGTTTTGGTAGGCAACCAGCAACAATACAACCCCTGGCCTCTCTCTCTCTCTCTCTCTCTCTCTCTCTCCAGTTCGAGAAGCTAGAGAGAGAATATCCATCGTCCGGGGAGATTTCTCTAATCGACCTCGACTAGTCGACTACCGACTGGCACAAATTGAGATATATACACGTAAATACAACATACATTTATACACATTTATTTATATATAGCAGAGAAATCTGTGGAGGAGGAGTTGAGTCAAGTGACCTAGAGAGTATACTGGAGTCGATATGAGTGAGAATTTGGATCTGATCAGATCGATCGGATCTGCTTTGGGAGTATTGGTTACTTCTGACACGGCGATTGTGGTTGTGACGACGTCGTTTGCTGTTGTAGTTGGGTGGTTGTTCTTTATATGGAAGAGATCGTCCAATCGGAATAGAGAAGTAAAGCTTATTGTGGTTGCGAAGCCGTTTAAGGTTGAGGATGAGGTGGAGGTGGGGGAGGGAAGGTTAAGATAACTGTTTTATGGGACTCGGACAGGTACTGCTGAGGGTTTTGCTAAGGTAATTATATTTGGGTTTTTTTTTAATGTGAATTTTGCTTGTTTGTTTGAGTTTTGTGTGAAGTGTTTTGAAAGTGTGATTTCGTTGAATTTGTTGTTAGTTGGGGGCCTGGGGCGTTTGTCACATAATGCACGTGAATATGTGTGGAAAGTCTTTCGAAGACTTCCCAATACTAAAGTTCGCGAGAGGAAGGATTGAGAGCATGAAAGCGTCTTTCAAAAACATCCCAAACTATTAAAATTCATGAAAGCAAGAGCAAAGAATGAGAATTAAGAGGAGGAGCAGTTAGGGTACTGCAGAAGTATTACGTGACTAAGGTTGGGGCAATGTTGAGATTGGTGTATACAACAAAGCTGATGGAACGGGATACGCAATGTGTATGGTTTGTTTCTCTGCTTAATTAAGCGCGTGTCACTTCATGGATTGTGCGCACGAATATTTCCTTAAATGTTAGATACGTTTAGAGATACGTATCAGTTTTACTTGTAAACAAATTGAATATCTGGTGTATCTTATGGGTATAGTAAGATTAATTTAATCATATGATACGTTTAGAGATACATATTGATGAACGTAACAAATGGCCTTACATTTCGTGGATCGTAGAAATTTGACAACAATGGAGTATACAGTGATGGATCAGGGGTGGTCACCCTCCATGGCTTTGAATAACTTATGCTGTAAGAGTTTGCACCCAAAGTTCAAATTCGGTAATCTTCCTGGGTGCTTATGCAAACAGGGTTGAATTTCAGAGGAAATGCTGTAGAAGGGGGAAGCAATTGACTGTCCACAGAAGTTGAACTGAATCGATGATTTGAACTATGGACTGTATCTAGAGCCGTTGCTGTCTCTCTCTCCCCGCCTGCTTAATCTGGAATTTTAGGTGAATTGTTGTGTTTGGTTATCGAATCCATCAACCGGAAAGATATGAAGAAGGAATGATAAGAAATTTAATTTAAAGGCAATGAAACAAGTGTGTGGATTGTGGTGCCGGTGTGTGCATGTGGGTTTTTTTGTTTTTTTGGGTGGGGTAGGGTTGGTGGGGGTTGGAAGACTATGCCCATCCTGGCTTCCTCTGACAGTTTTCATGTCTTTAACCAAGCCACTGGTAGATTGTGTGGACCCAATAATCGGTATTACGGGGATGTCTTTGTATGCAGAATGGGATTAACGAATGTGCGTAATCCACTTGTAAACAACATAGTATTTTCAAGACTGAGCAGTAAATGAGCAGTATATAGTTCAACTTTCCAGTACATCTTGTGTTCGTAATCACTTTGCAGATCTTACTAACCACGTCAATCCAATGCTGACACGGATCAGCATGTATTAAACACCGACCACTAAATGTAGCTAACTTACTGAAGGCCTACAACCCAACCCTCACACTCACTATAGCAAACCACAAATGTGATATATTCCTTGCAACTCTCTCACACAATGTTTAAGAGTAATATGATCATGAACTAATAAAAGAGCTATCTACACTTTCTCTTCCAATTTGTTCTCTTCGTTTGATCGGAAAACCTAACAAGGAAGACGTTGGTTAATTGTAGAAAAGAGGATACCTTTAAGACAAAGGAAATTAAAAGTTATAACCACAAAATTATGGCTTAGTACGCCCGATACACAACACAAGTTCACATACCAAGAAGCACTCTAACAGGCAACGAACGTGTTCGAATGACGAGCACATTGGACAAGTTACCGTTGCACATGTGCGTTTGAGCAGGACTAGGGATCCGAACCATCAAGCTACTGGTCTATGGTCAAATTGATTTCCAACAGAAAATACTGTCACTGTACAAATGAGCCTGGAACCCTTTCTAATCATTTGTGAAATTCGAAGAAAAAGTGAAAAATCTTTTGTAAAGATCTAGATCTTGTGTCAAGTCCCAAAGTCGAGAATCCAGTCTAAAAGGTATTCTAGCCTGTAATTCCAGAACCAACTGTTTATGGTCAAGATCATAAGAAAACCCAGGCAAATAAACCTGGATAAGTTTTATCTGTGAGACTTCAATTGAATATGGATTACGTTGCGGTATTGTTACCTTTCACCAAAAAGTCTGCTAGTCCGATAAAACTTTAGATTGAGTTTCCGGCTTGAAACTTCAGTACAGATCTGCTTATAGATTCATCTAGGGTAGGAGAAATAGGTTACAGACTATTTGGAGTGAAATGATCACAATCTAACATAAAACTACTTTGGACTCAAACGGAAGAGTAAACATTTTTCCGAACACATACCTGTATCATTCATCAGAAACCTGACAGGTATGAATGGCTATTTTTTGCATCTGTTACTCAACAGTAATGTCCTAATGGCACGATGAACAGAACTATTAGATTTTTTTTTTTTTTCTTTTTTTTTTGGGGGGGGGGGGGTGGTAAAGCTGCTTATGTTGGATGGATTGATCCATTTTTTACCATTATTCTCACCCGTTATGGTTATCTTTTGACAGTCTTTAGCAGAAGAGATCAAGGCTAGATATGAGAAGGGAATCGTGAAAGTTGTTGACTTGGTATGGTCAATGGAAAACTTGTGTGGGTTTTCATGAGAAGTAACTTATACTCATTAACTATTTGATCTTTTTCTTGTGGTTTCATGGTTTGATTTAGGATGATTATGCTGCTGATGATGATCAATATGAACAAAAACTAAAGAAAGAGACTTTGGCATTTTTCATGTTGGCAACGTGAGATAAAACTCTTACCTCTTTTTTTCTGGAATGCGGGACATTTCTTATCATCTCTGAATTTTTGGGAGGCGAGGCACTTTTTTAATCTATATTTGAGTCGGTCATTGTAGTTATGGAGATGGAGAGCCTACTGACAATGCTGCAAGATTTTACAAATGGTTTACTGAGGTGGGTGGTTTTGATGTGGTAGATAATGTTATTGGTGCATATTTTTAAGAACTTATTTGAATAGGTGTTGGATATATTTTCAGAGAAATGAAAAGGGAACTTGGCTTCAACACCTTACATATGGCGTCTTTAGTCTTGGTAACCGTCAATATGAACATTTCAACAAGGTAAGTCCGTTAGATATTCATTGTTGGGTTATTCTTTCTATCTTTTATTCTTCCCAGTTTTGTTATCTGATTTCAATTTTACAAAACAGATTGGAAAGGTGGTAGATGAACAGCTCAGCGAACAAGGTATGATGTTGTCTCTATCAAGGAACATGTTTTCGGAAATCCGTAACACATCCCAATTTTTTTTGTGCCTGTAGTTTGGGAAGAGTTCTTGACTTATCTAACCAAATGTCGTTTGCTTTTGAGGGTGTCCACTGATCTGCAGATAGTCTTCAAACATGTTTTCTATGCAGCTTCCGCTCCTGAGCAATATTTTTGCTAGTTGGTGTTAGTATGGTTATACAAGGTTAAATGTCTATTATTTGGATTGGTATTTCCCTCTCCAATGCCAACTACATGGGTGCTGTAATGCTGTTGTAGATTATTATCAAAACTTGGACAAGCTAGTTCCTAACAATAAGGGCCAATGGTCTTCGAAAATTTAAATAGCTGATAACACAGACAAAAGCCTAAGATGTGGCTATGCTTGCATTCTGTTGTAAGTTGGTCCTGAGTACAATTAGTTTCTGTCATGCATGGACGCCGAGTTTTAACTATCAGTTCAGAGCACAAAGTTACGTTTGGGTTTGGCTGAATAATCACCTTTGGCTTAAATTCTTCATCTTAACATCTGTGAGGGTGAGTTTGAAAGAATCTTCATGGCAAGGGTCCTTGTGTCAACCTTGTTTATTAAAACAAGTTCTGTTAAATGGAGTTTCGCTAAAAGCTCTTCTAAGTATTGTGGCTGTACTTATCGAAAAAAAGTATTGTGGCTGTACTTATCGAAAAAAAGTATTGTGGCTGTAGAGTTCAACCGAGTAACCCCTATTACACGTACAGAGTGAGACTTAAAACATGAAAGAGAGAAACTATTGCCTCATGACCAGTGAAAATGAACCTGGCTTTGCACTTTGCCAGGATTATTCTGGAAACATATCTCATATAATTATTGTGACTAACTTTTTTCTGACAATGTAGGTAATTATTTTTCTCTTATGTTGTTGGCTAGAGAATTCAATATGCATGGTAGTTTCGACTCTTATCACCTGTCAAATTGGATTTGTGAGGCATGTAATTCAAGCATGTTACACTATCACACCCCCATATCCAACTGACTTATCTGTGATAGCAGGTTTAACAACGCATGGCAATATCATTTTCTACTAGTGTAGATGCCTAATCATTGTCAATTGTTGGTTTTTGAAGTTTGGTACACTAGTCATCATCATTCCATAAAGAGTAATGGGCACATCAATGGTTTGATTGGAAGCCCGCATCCATTTCGCACTGGTTATTTTAAAGCAACAAATATAAAGGAGACATTGTTGTGGAAAAGTTGCCAGAGTTCCATTACAGTTGGTTCAGTTTTGAGGTCCCCATAGACCTTAGTCAACAACTTGGAAATATCTGAGAAATCGGCATAACTGAAATCTAGCAGCCGATGTTCGAATTACGTGTTGGTATCCATCATCTATGACTGCAATTGCTTGTTTGCATTCCCATGCTTTTAGACGTTTTTGTTTACTAGGATCTGGTTACAAAAAAGGTTGATGTTCACCTGGTTATACTGTTCCCCATTCAAATTTTATTTGTGTGGACTCAGTTCATTTGGTGTGAGTGGTATCACTTAGTGTTTGAGAGTGTGATTATTGCAAATTCGCCAGAGATTTCCTTTTTACCTCTATTTTCAGGTGGGTAGGGGTAGATGCTGATTTGTGTGTGAGATTCACAATTTTACCGTCTTAGTTGACTTTCATGGTCTTTTTATTCAATTGCTCATATTTCAGGTGCAAAGCGTCTTGTTCCAGTTGGTCTCGGAGATGATGATCAGTGCATTGAGGATGATTTTGCTGCTTGGTATGCTGTAATTTTTGCAGAGATTTTGGAGTAAAAAATATATCGTTGCAACTGTTGACTGATTTTTATTCTCAAGTTGGGGAAGATGGAACTTCTATGTAATGTATGACTTCAGCTTTTCTATGGTGTTGACCATGTGATTCTTCTGATTTAGGCGAGAAAACCTCTGGCCTGAGTTGGATCTTGTACTTAAAGACGAGGATGATACAAGTACTGTGTCCACCCCATATACAGCTGCCATTCCTGAATATCGGGTTGTGGTTCATGATGCTAATACTACTTCTTGTGAGGAGAAGTATTTGAGTATGGCAAACGGGAATGCTTCATATGATATCCATCATCCATGCAGGTACTTGGATGTGTATTTTTTGTTCCCTTTCGCTCTATTTCTAAAATTATTTACTGTATTGACCTCAATGTGGGTCAATTGCGTGAAGAGTTAATGTTGCTGTTCAGAGAGAACTTCACAAACACGAATCTGATCGTTCTTGCATCCATCTGGAGTTTGATATACAAGGCACTGGTATTATGTAAGTTCTATTTTGTGGATAGCTTGGTGTTATGTAAGTTTTGTTAATTTGGTACTATTTAAATTGATGGCAGTAATATTATGTTTTTGTGAAATGTACTTTTGTCTAATGGCCTTTAATGTATTATTAAAAGCTGCTTTGATACTTCTCTGTCTATGGACTGAGAGCAAATTTGGCACAACTTTGATTTCTGATGTATTTGTGCCCTTATTACTGCGTGCATCTGTCTATATATGAGCAAGTTGGGGTTTTTGTTACCATTTTATCATTTTATGTGAGCTTTAATCTAGTAGGGGTGAGTAAAAGCCTGGGCAATTTTTTATTTTTTCTGAAAAGGTCAGCCTGAGGTCAACTGTCAATAGGGCTGTCAAAAGCACCCATTTTTCTGTTTCCTTTTTTCTTGCCACATGTGCATCTGTTTTGACCGCCTGGTAATCCTTCAACGCCTTGCCAGAAAAAGAATAATTTTTTTTGCCATCTTGTTTATTTGTTAGTACTGTTTAAGTGATTTTGAGTCCCTTGGTTTTAGTGCAATTGTCCATCATAACGAACTATCACTTTCAAGGCTATAAACATGAGCGTGGCAATTTTTATGCTCCATTTGGGCCATAATTTTTTTGTTTACCTTTTGGCTTCGAAATGTAGTCTTGGCTATGAATTTAATCTTTTTTTTTTTTTGAGAAAATCACATACTTGATTATTTTGCATATTTTCTGTCAGCGAATCTTTGTATCACTCTACTGTCATGCCATTAATTCACTGCCATGAGAAATCCTTCCTTATCTGTGGAACATATATTTGCTCTCTATTGCTACTTGAACAAAGGAATCTATTGCAGCCCCATTTTATTGGAGAATGCAACTTCACTGCTTACTCTATTCTTGCCTTTGAGCGGATAGGAGTAGACAAGTAATTAATGAAGTGCTTATTTTCTTTTCTGACCCCTGCTTTTTCAGATATGAAACTGGAGACCATGTCGGTGTTTATGCTGAAAATAGTGATGAAACTGTCGAAGAAGCAGCAAAGTTGTTAGGTCAACCTCTAGATTTGCTATTTTCGATTCATGCTGACAAATCTCTTGGAGGCTCAGTACCGCCTCCTTTCCCTGGCCCTTGTTCTCTTCGCACTGCACTGGCACGTTATGCAGATCTACTGACTCCTCCTCGGAAGGTGGTTTATATTCGATTCACTAGTTACTGTCTTTTTTTCTTTCCAATCTGAGACCCATGATTCTATATATGTCATACCCCAATATGTTGCATTTTTCAGGTTGCTTTAATTGCTTTGGCTGCTCATGCAGCTGAACCTAGTGAAGGGGAAAGACTTAAATTCCTGTCATCATCTCAGGGGAAGGTAAGCAAATCTCCTCACTTTCCTTTTCGTCTTATTCAGTTTTTTCTTTTACATTAGAAATTTTCTGCATGTATACATGTTTGGTTGACACATTGGCAACTCATCTGTTCTCTGTGTGCTTTTCTCTGTTCAATACTAAGATTTGCTTTTCCCTACATTTTAGGTTAATTATTCTTAGTTATTGTCCAGGATGATTACTCGCAATGGGTTGCTGCAAGTCAAAGAAGCCTTCTGGAAGTAATGGCCGAGTTTCCATCAGTAAAACCTCCTCTTGGTGTATTTTTTGCTGCAATTGCCCCTCGCTTACAGCCACGTTACTATTCTATTTCGTCATCTCCTAGGTACATTTTTCATTGCATGTATAATAGTTGGCAATGGCAGGAGTTTTTCGTGGTATTTATATCTTGAGAGTTTGGATTCCTTCCTTTATTGCAGATTTGCTCCAAATAGAGTTCACGTGACCTGTGCGATAGTTTATGGTCCAACTCCCACAGGCCGAATCCACAAAGGTGTGTGTTCAACCTGGATGAAGGTATGACCCAAGCGTTATTAACTTTTTGCCCTATGATATGATTATATATATATTGTGCTGTTCCTGTCAACCAATTTTTGCTTTGATAGCATCTAACATTATCCTGTGTCAAACTATATCAGGGTGCAGTTCCTCAAGAGAAAAGCCATGACTGTAGCTCAGCTCCTATTTTTATCAGGACATCCAATTTTAAGCTTCCAGCTGACTCTTTAATTCCAATAGTCATGGTGGGCCCCGGGACTGGGTTGGCACCTTTCAGGGGATTTCTACAGGTTTTTGACCGACTCTGTGATTTGGAGGTTTATTTTGTTCATAAGTGAAGCCATCAAACTTATCGATAACTTTTGCAGGAAAGGTTGGCCGTGAAAGAGGATGGAGTTCAACTTGGTCCTGCACTAATGTTCTTTGGTTGTCGAAATCGCAGAATGGCAAGTATATGTATCAGAATTTGAAATCTATGAATTGCAAATCGCTATAATTTCAACTCCACGTATCCAAAGGGGTCCTTTTTTGTTTCTGGATACCTGAAGCCTCTGGTGCAGTATCATCCTAACTTGTTTCTTATTTGTAGGATTTCATTTATGAAGATGAGCTCAACAATTTCGTATGTCAAGGTGTTATATCTGAGCTGGTCGTTGCATTTTCGCGAGAGGGGCCACAAAAGGAGTATGTTCAACACAAGATCAAGGAAAAAGTAAGTGCTAGGAAGTAGCGAGATTAGCATCAAACTCATGAGACCAAGTTTCATGTTCAATGATTTTGATGTGCAGGCAGCACAAGTTTGGAGTTTGATCTCCCAGGGTGGGTATTTTTATGTTTGTGGTGATGCAAAAGGTATGGCAAGAGATGTCCATCGGATGTTGCATACCATTGTCGAAGAGCAGGTATGTCTCTCTTACGCGATGCTTAAAACTTAGGGATTTTTGGGTGGTTCATCTGTGTCTAGCTATTATCAACCTTTTCCTTCCACAAATATGCTGAAGCATCCATTTTCTAGAACTGTTAACAAAATCCCTTCTCCAACTGGTTATTTTCTCCGTTACTCTATCTCAGTTTCTAGACTGATAATACAAAACATCAACTAAATTTACTCCATCTGGTATACGTTTACAATCTATAACTGTAAGCCGTTTTTTACTTTTACTAATGGACGAGTTGTATATGAACCAGCAAACAAGGTTCATCTAGTGTTATCTTCTATTGACCGTACTGCATTCGTTTTGGAGTCTTTTGACCATTTTTGTTGTTCTCTGATTGAACTAATTCTTTGTCAGTCATACTCTAAATCATTCGAGTCCTAATCGTTTTTGCTCATCCGGTGTTCAACTGTTCATTTCCTTGGTTCTCTCATGCTTGAACATGTAGTTTGACCCTTATCATGGTCTTATCAACTTTTATATTTCAAGACTTTGTAAGATAAGGTCTTGATGTCAGGACTTATTTTCCTTAAATGTAATAGTTGCTTGAACACATGATTTTATAGTTTGTTTTCCTGCATTGTGCAAAATCCACTTAATGATGAAAAAGTCAATCAGATATATGTGTGTGTAGAAACTAGAACCCTGATTAGTTGAGTGTAGTTGTTGTTTCCGTATTATAGACGTAGCTAGCCCTTAGATTCGAAGTGTACTAATTTGTTTACTGAAGCATTATAGTATACTGTATTTTACTCTCGGTGTGGGCCAATTTCAGGAAAATGTGAACTCAACAAAGGCAGAGGCCATTGTGAAGAAACTCCAGATGGATGGACGGTATCTTCGGGATGTATGGTGATCACTTCGGTATGTATGGACCACAGAGATATCCCTCCCCAGTTTGGTGCCAAATCCATGATAGGAATTGAGGTGGATTCGTTTTTCTATTCTATCTCAACTTTAGTTGTGACGTGTTCTTCTCAGCCTCTGGACCCAAAAATCATTTCCTACTATCAAAAACCAAAATCTGGCTTCGCTAGAGGTTTAAGTTTTGATCTGCTAGATGTTCGTTCAATCAACCGTTGACAAACGAACAATTTATTTTTGTTTTCGTTGCTTAGTTTATTAAACTTTACATTTACAACATTATAGCAGTTAGTCGAAAGACTGTCACAACACATGAATTGGTGTACGCCGTTTGTTGTTTAAACTGTTGTTCTTCATGTTTGAGCAAGATTGGGATCAGGATTCTGTAATGAATTATGAGCCATTGAATGAACTGTTGTTGACCTCTGGAGTTTCTTCCTTTTCTTCAAAAGAATCCGGCATATATTGTAGACCTGGATTTTCTTCTAAATGCGCCAACGAGAGTTGGGCAAGTCTTTTTGTTTTTCTCTCTATTTTCCATGTTCTTGTTTTCATTTTATTGTTTCGGAAAAGTGGAAGTTTCAGGAATTCCTTCAAGCTTCAACGTGTCTACGGGTACAGACGGGAACGTACAGATAGTGACCCGACTGTGCTCGGGACCCACTTTTGGGTCCCACACGAGCGATCCAAACCGTTGGAAACGTTTTGAATGAAACGGGGGAATTTTAGATCAACTACTTAAGCATGTTGGATTGAGCTGATTTCTCGCTGGGCCACTCGGAAAAATGTTTCAAGATGGTTGGAAACGTTTTGAATGAAACGGGGGAATTTTAGATCAACTACTTAAGCATGTTGGATTGAGCTGATTTCTCAGCGGGCCACTCGGAAAAATGTTTCAAGATGAATGAACAGTTTGAATCACTCGTGTGGGACTCAAAAGTTGGTCCCCGAGTGCGGTCGGATACTATCTGTACATGGGGGTCGGTACCCCTTGAATTACCGTTCAAGCTTTATGGACTTCATGCTTCTGGAGTCTTGTGAGTTGATTCGATTGTTTTAGGACTTAAGCCGCCCGTTCTTGATCAGTCAAATCCCTCTCTAATTGATCAGTCAAATCCCTTTCTAATATATTGGTCGAATCGATTGCGTTGTATTTGCGCACCTTCTCTTTGCCGTGTTTCTGCGATTGTTGAAAATGCCCCTTCTCTTTCGCTAGCGGAATGTGCTAAAAAATGCGGCATAGTGTTTTTGGATCAGTTTGTCATGTAAGTTGAACCCCTCGGACACTCAGTTTGGATGGAGGGAATCTTGACCAAGAATGAAACTATATGATGCCTTATTTTATGATTCCGAAGTTTGGAGGAGACATAAATATGAATGGGATATATATTTCCATGATTCCGATGTTTGGAAAAGACGAGGGATAGGAATGCGATTCTTCATGACATATTCAACTAGAAATCACATTCCCAGGATCGGCCTTGAGTTAAGGCGAGTAAGGCGGCCAACTTAAGCTTTCAAAATTAGGGGCCTAGATAGGTATACCTGTTTATGTAACATATAATCTATCGCTTATATAATCAATGTGCTAGCTAGCCCAGTAGAAAAGCCTAATTTTCCTATCTAATAGGTGCAAGGTTCAATTCTTGGAGTCTCTCCTTCTCTGTAAGAATTTTTTTCCCTCTCGCAAGCTCACAGTTCTAATTGAAACAACGAAACGAATCTTTGAAAAAAAAATATGCGACCAAGAAACTATCATTAACTTAGTTTTTTTTTTTATTTTTTTATTTTTATTTTTAATTTTTTTTAAAAGAAAACATAGGCCCTCAGTTTTTCAAGTTCGTCTTAGGCCCTGAGAATTTTAGGGCCAAATTTCCAAACTAAGTGGGAATATGATCCCTCTCTTACCCCATGGTAATCTGAGATTCCTAACTTTGACATTATAAAAAAAAAATTCGATTTTGATAAATTTGCAAAGCAAATGTTTCTTGCATAAAGTTACTAAACTAATCCAAACACAGGAATAAAAGTACTCCAATTTTTAAATTCCCTTGATTTCTAGTAATCATATTCTTATTCCTACCAAAGTAAATTTTTTTTTTTTTTTTGATGCCTATTGGTCACCGGTGTCCTTCCTAGAACCTACTCAAGTAAATTTACAGTAATCATATTCGTATCCTACTCAAAATTCCTGTATCTTAGTATATCTGCTGGCTAGAATAGTGAAATTGGACAAAATGAAGAGAGGAATTATAGTAACATCCTTAAATATATTGCAGCATATGTTATGGAAATCAAATGATCAATATAGCTCGTAGCAACTAAAATTCCTATACCCCAAAACCTCTTGGTCTATGAGCTTCCTGATCTTCAAGTGGAGTGTGTAACAGTTACTTTCTATGGTTGCATGAAGCGGCATTTAATAAGAATGATTCTCTCTGTCGATAGGACTATAGCTCCGTCCTATAATGAATGTCGTGGCATTCTTTTGAAAGTATGGTAGGGAAAACCGGAAAAGGGTCGTTTAGTAAGAAGCGGCTTTCACTTCAAGCTCATCTTTTGTTTTATGTTTTAAGTATTATCAAGGGTGTAAAAGTTCAATTGGAGAGGAAGGGAGAGAGTATTTTCATTAGATTTACAACATATATAATGGAAATGAATTTCACATTTTACTTCTTTACCAATTTGAACTTGTTTTTTCCCCTCAATTCATATGAGTCGACAAATTTATCGTTTCAAGTATAAAAACTTTAACCACAACAACAAAAAGGAAAAAATCACTACAACAACAACAGGAGAGAGAGAGAGAGAGAGAGAGAGAGAGAGAGAGAGAGAGAGAGAGAGAGAGAGAGAGAGAGATCTAGAGAGAGAGAGAAGGTTTGGTTTCTTTTACAAATGAGATGTGAAAATCAAGATTAAACAAAATACATTACTCCCACTACTATTTTTTACGTTTTGTTCCACTATTGAAAAACCCTATTTTGTCATGAAAGTTGTTCCTCTTTTTTCGACTAGCAATTTGATAATATATCTAGTGACTAGAAAAGTGAAATTAGACAAAATTAAATAATATCCGTTCCAGTGCCATTAGATGTTGAAAGGGCATTTGGCGTAATCAAAGTACACTGAGCAACTGTATAAGGGCCTGCGCATTTTTGGGATCAGGAAGATCTTTACTACATCATGGAAACCTGTGTTATCTTGCATAACATGATAATTGATTACCAACGTGGGGACGATGCAGATTATGAAGCTAATGAACTACTTCGTTAGAGGTCTATTGAAGTCTCGCGAGATCGAACACCCACATTCAATGAGTTCTTCACTCATAACTAGAACATGCGATCTTCTGAGGCACATCACTCTCGCGATGATCTTGTTGAACACCTATGGGCGCGTAGATGAGAGGAAGAATGAGCTTAGAATAATTGTACTTTTATTACTGTAATACGTTTCCCGTGTTGTGGAAATTAGCTAAATAAAAGCATTTCATTTTCGAATGTCAAAGTTACATTAATAAAGAAGCAACATCAAGTAATAACTAAAGTGTGGGAAAGGGTTACGTTTGCTAAAACAATAAAACTATAACCACCAATAATTGGGTAGACCAGAATAATAATTTGTGGAAGTTGAGCTAGCCCATTTCTCCATAATTTCACCTTTGTGATACTAGTAGTAAGCCTTCATTTGCAGGTCTTGAACCAGAGCCAAGTCCACTTCCATAATCCTATCTTCCATCGCTTTGTCCTTCCTCGCCGCCTTCCTCTCCTCAACTGCTATCTGTCTTTGCTTTTCAAAAAAAAAAAAAAACAGCTATCTGTCTTTCTAAAAAAGTTGCAACTCTCCTTGCTTCTAATTCAACCTTCCTAGCTTGGTTATCAATTGCATTTTGGTTGAATTTCTCCATCTAGTTATAAAATTTCATATCTTCAACTTCTTCTTGCTTGCTCTTTGATTTTTTTTTTCCTTTGCTTACTTTCTTCCACCAGGTCTCTTCCTGGTCACATTACCACTACCTCTACTCGTAGGACTGCTATCCACATCTAGAGACTGATATGTGCTTAGAAGTTGAGTCGCATCAGGGGATGGAGGACCTGAGATCGCGGCCATTTAAGAAGTTCTTGCTTTCCTCCTAGCAGGAATGACATCCTGCTACCAAATACAATGTTCTAAGATTGCCCAACAACCATCCATACTAGAGAAATATTTTCCAGTGTCCTCAAAGTACGCTTGCTTTGCTTGATCAACTTGTATATTGGATAATCCCCTTAAATCAAAGATAGACATAATTACTACAATTTTAAACTAGTAATGAAGATGAATTTTTTACCTCATTTTGATGGCTCATTCCACTTTGATGTAGAGCTTCAATACTCTTTAAACACCCATAAAATTTGTTGCAAGCCTTCTAGATTATTTGCCAACGAGATTTCATACTTGCTTCAGTTCATTGGTGATCATTTGTATTTTTGCAGTACTCTTCTAGCACCTAGACCAAGAATTGACCTCTTCTCAAAACCCATCATCAAACCATCATCAAACCCACAGTGAAACCCACCCATGTGCTATCTCCGATCAAGCCCAACCTTCCAATCTTTCTGATCATATTAAGATTCCGATGGGGTTCCAGACTCTGATGGAGTTCCAGTCAAACCCACCCCACCGATTAGGTTCCAGATTTACATTCCGGCGAGTTTATGATTTTCAGTGAGTTTTTCGGCTAAATCAGGTAGATAATCTGGGTACTTCAGTTGGAAATAAGTATGAGTTGTTGTGCTTGCAAGGACGACTATACTACCATATTTGGAACTAGTTTTAGATTTGTTCCATTTTAGAACCAAATTTAGCATCCATTGGAGCATGGTTTTTTTATTTGGTTCTATGTTATGACTATAAAACCGGTTATGGAACCAACGTTGGAAATGCTCTTACCTGGCTACGACACGGTAATCTTATTTTCTTGGCATAATTTGTAAAATAAGAAAAGGTTGATTCTTGTAAATTTTTCAAAATTAATGTTTCCTGAATAAGATTGCTAAATTAATCCAAACAATTGTGGAATTACTTCAGGTATTGAATTTACTAGGAAATTGATTCCTGGTAATCATATTCATATTCGTACTCAAGATTCTTGCGATCGACACATAGAGGTAAGGTGACTGGAAGCCATTCAGAATTTACATATGACAAAAGTAACAAAGGTAGTTTCAGCAGATGTAAAGGAACCTTGGAAAGTGGAACACCCCATCATTTGTGGATGGCTAACATTCAATACCATCACATAGAGAAAATTTTATGATAAAATTAAAACTTTCACAAACATGCGAAGATTAAATAGAGCACCTTCTACAATCACCAAATAGTTGCTTCCATCGTTATTAGCACACCACTAATTGTAAATGTGCTAAGAAAGTGCAAAATTGATGCTGGTATAACCATGGTAAGAAATCCTTTATAGAGAAATTAAGGGTCCAAGTTTCTTGATTGGGCATATCAATTATGACATCATGACAAGTATTAGTAGGATTTCGCACTTCCATTGTCGATCAAAGGCTTTGCAACTGAAATAGGAATTAGTAGGAATTTTAGTGTTAAATAATGACCATGCAAGTTAACTCATAACTTTATTGTCCACGATAGATACATCATCTAGGCCACACAAGACATAAATAGGATCATATCACATGCACCAAATTCTATTGCGCACACAAACTGAATAAATTCTACAAAATCATATCTAAGATACACCCAATTCGTAACAGTTTTGAAGAAATCTCATACGTGGAAGCATGCCATCCTTAAACTCTGTATATATCAACTTTCAAAAACCTCCCTTTTCCTCTTACTTTAATTCAGACCACCTCCAATTTGGATCTCAATCCCGATCTTAGGATTTTTGGAGGATGAATCCTCTGTAATTTTCAAATCCTTAACATTCGGAATAACATCTAAGTTATCGTAGAGTCTGTATTCATCGATGAAGGTTTTGGGGAAAAAGCATTTGTTGTTGATATCGATTCATGAGATGGACCCAGTTTTTGCCGCTCTCCAAATCGACCTGAGCCATGTGGTACAGGTCGAAAAGGAACTCAATACTCCCTGCTTGTATCTTGATCACCAGCTTGCCTTGGTCAAATCCGTCTTTGGAATTGTTCGACCACTTCGGTTTAGAAGTCAAGCCAGGACCCAGGGTGATAGTACATGAACCAGGTTAGGGGACCGATTTTCTTGAAGTTCGAGTAGCTCTCGAGCAAGATTTTTGTAGAGCACCAATCATTTTCAAGGTTCACTTGATCGTGTGCTAAGGGCGGGCCCATAGCCAGAGGGGTAGGAATGGTGTCGTTTTAGATAAAAACGGCATTCCCTTGCCTTGGCATCAGAATTCATGGCTTCTAGATATAATATGATATCTCACACTTGGACAATGAGAAGCTCTTTGGACAAAGGTGATTAGAGCTTCTAAAGTGAGAGAAAAGTTTCAGAGGATGAATATATTTATAGTAGTCTCCGAAGTAGGACATGGTTATGAGATTAACTGTCATGTCCCAGGATGGAGTGGATAGTGGGTTAGCAAGTGTGGACCTTGTTTGAATGTTGGGGATATGAGGATTGATTTGACTTGTGGATGGAGTAAATTAGTTGGAATATTAACTAACATGATCATTTGCTAAAAATCATTTTATGCATTGTCATGCGTAGTATAGTTAGTTTAACGTTTTACACATGTTTATACAATTTTTCTTTAAAATGTCAAAAAGAAAAATATTGAATTCGGTTGTAGTACACCAATAACACAACTAAATAGTATGTTTATATACATTCGCCCTCGGAAACTTTTCGCACTCCATAAGCTCTAATCACCTTTGTCCAAAGAGCTTCTCATTGTCCAAGTGTGAGATATTATATCATATCTAGAAGCCATGAATTCCGATGCCAATGCGAAGGGGAAGGCGGTTCTCATAAAAAATGAAACCTTTCCTACCCCTCTAGCTTTCGTCCCTCCATCTACTCACAATCAAGTGAACCTTGAAAATGACTGGTGCTCTACGAAAATCTTGCTCGAGAACTACTCAAACTTCAAGAAAACCGGTACCCTAATCCGGTTCATGTACTATCACGCTGGGTCCTGGCTCAACTTTCCAACCGAAGTGGTTGAACAGCTTAGAACCGGGTTTGACCAAGGCAAGCCGATGATCGAGGTCCAAACTGGGGTGTCGAGGTTCCTCTTCGACCTGTACCGCATGGTTCAGGTCGATTTGGAGAGCGACGAAAACTACTCTATCTCATGGACCGATATCAACGACAATTGCATCTTCCCCAAAACCTTCATCGATGAATTCGAACCGATAGATAACTTAGACGTTAGTTCGAGCGTCGAGGTTTTGAAAATTACCCGAGGATTCCTCCTCTAAAAATCCTAAGATCGGGATCGAGATGCAAATTGGAGGTGGCCCAAATTCAAGTAAGAGGAAGAGGGAGGTTTTTGAGACCTGATATAAACAGATTTTAAGGCTGGCGTGTTTCCACCTACGAGATTTCTTCAAATTTATGATGAATTAGGTGTATCTTAGATATGATTTTGTAGCATTTATTCTGTTTTTATTAGCGCAATAGAATTTGGTGCATATGATATTATCTTGTTTATGTCTTGTGTGGCCTAGATGATGTATCTATTTTCAACAACAAAGTTATGAGTTAATTTATATGATCATTATTTAACACTAAAATTCCCAATAATTCCTATTTCGGTTGCAAAGCCTTTGATCGAAAATGGAAGTGCGAAATCCTACTAATTCTTGTCATGATGTCATAATTGATATGCCCAATCAAGAAACTTGGACCCTTAATTTCTCTACGAAGGGTTTCTTACCATGGTCATACCAGCTTTAGTTTTGCACTTTCTTAGCACATTTACAATTTATTGGTGTGCTAATAACGATGGAATCAGCTATTTGGTCATCATACAAGGTGCTCTCTTTAAACTTCGCATGTCTGTGAAAGTTATAATTTTATCATAAAATTTTCTCTATGTGGTATTCTACTTTCCAAGGTTTCTTTGTGCTCCAATATCTGCTGAAACTACCTTTGTTACCTTTGTCGTATGTAAATTATGAATGACTTCTAGTCACCTAAAATCTATGTGTGGTTGACAAGAATCTTGCGTAGGAATAGGAATGTGATTACCAGGAATCAATTTCCTAGTAAATCAATACCTGAAATAATTCCTTAATTGTTTAGCTTAATTTAGCAATCTATTCAGGAAACATTAATTTTGAAAAATTTATTAGAATCAACCTTTTCTTATTTTACAGATTAAGCCAAGAAAATAGGATTACTGTGTGGTAGTAGGGTATGAGCAACTCCAATGTTATTTCCATAACTGGTTCTATAGTCATAACATAGAACCAAATCCAAAAATCATGCTAAAATGGGATGTCAAATTTGGTTCTAAAATGAAATAAATCTAAAACTAGTTCCAATTATGGTAACATAGTCATCCTTGCCAGCAAACAACTCACATTGATTTCCAATTGAAAGAAACTGATTTACCTGATTTTGCTGAAAACTCGCAGGAAATCGTAAACTCGCCTGAATGTGAATCTGGAACCAAATCGGTGGGGTAGGTTTCACAGAAACTCCATCGGAATCTAAAACTCCATCAGAATCTTAATCTGATCGGAATGATTTGAAGGCTGGGCTTGATCGAAGATAACACATGGGTGGGTTTTCACGGTGGATCTGATGGTGCGTTCGACGATGGGTTTGGAAAAGAGGTATATTAATTGCGGGGGGTAGAAAAAGATGGGGGGCAAGTCGGCAGCCCTAAGTCGCAGAGGGGGGGAGGAATAAACTTAAATAAATAGAAGAAGACAGGTTTTAGGAAAGTGAAAAAACATTGGGAATACAAAAAAAATGACCGTTTGATAATTATATCTGTTCAACGGATATAATTTGTTTCAACGGCTATATTTTTTTGCCCTATAAATATTATTCCTCTAATGCACTCCAATTTCTTAATTCCCAAAAAAAATATTCCACATCAAAAAGTTAGTCTACTGATAATGGCAAAGAGTAATCTCTTTGCAAGTGGAAAATCTCACACTCCTAAGCAGGACAAAGCACTTTGTAATACTTATTTGCACATTACTCAAGACCAAACTGCCGGTAACTCCTAGCCACGAGGTCAATTTTGGGTCCGGGTGCTAAAAGAGTAATGCAAAAACACCAATGATCATCAACGAACTGAAGCAAGTATGAAATCTCATTGGCAAATAATCTAGAAGGCTAGCAACAAATTTCGTGGGTATTTAAGGAGTATTGAAGCTCTACATCATAGTGGAATGACCCATCAAATGGGGTTATAAATTCGATCTTCATTACTACTTTAAAATTGTAGTAATTATGTTTATCTTTTATTTAAGGAGATTATTGATCAAGCAAAGCAAGTGTACTGTGAGGACACTGGCAAATATTTCTCTAGTAGAGATGGTTATTGGGCAATCTTAGAACATTGTATTTTAAGTTGCAGGATGTCATTCCCTGCTGGGAGGAAAGTAAGAACTCCTGAAATGGCGGCGAGCTCAGACCCTCTACCCCCTGATATATTGGACTTAATTCCAAGCACATATCAGTCTCTAGATGCAAACAACACTCCTAAGAGATAGAGGCAGTAGTAGATGAGGACTCAAATTCCAAGCAAAGGAAACAAAAAAGTCAAAGAGCAAGCAAGAAGAAGTTGAAGATGTGAAATTTTATAACTTGATAGAGAAATTCCACCAAAATTCAATTGATAACCAAGCTAGGAAGGTTGAATTAGAAGCATGGACAGTTGGAAATTTAGAAAGATAGATATTAGAGATGGAAGACAGGATTATGCACTTTGGTTCAGGACTCACAAATGAAGGCTTATTACCAGCATCAAGGGTGAAATCATGGACAAATGGGCTAGCTCAACTTTCACAAATTGTTATTCTGGTCTACCCGATTATTTATTATTATAGTTTTATTTTTTTACAAACTTGGAGACAAAATCTCTTAAAAAGACTAGGGTCTCTCTAAAAACTACAAAAAAGTTGAAGAAAAGAGGGGATAAATTACAAAATCTCCCCTTCATATGCACTTATATTCTCCATTTTGGAGTTTTGAAGATGGGTTAGAGATGCTTTTATTAACGGTCTTTTTAGAGAAGTACAGGAGGATGGGTATTATCAATAACAATAAATTAACCACAGTTTTCATTAGTTAGACACGTGTTCTTTTTTCTTTGGCCGATGAAAAATGTAAATTAATATAATGTGGGGATTTCACATTAGGGGGAAAAAAAGGTCATCCACTTTACGAAACAACAAGAATCCTAGAGAGAGCATTCGGTTTTCCTTTTTCTTGGAAAATGGTAAATATACTTTTAAGCATCATAATTTTACATCGGTTGAACTCATGCTTTGAAAAAGTTGAATGAATTACTTAACGAATAGAATATGTTTGTGTCCTTCGTTGTGATCGACTTAAATTTTCATGTTTTAACTTTCCTGTCTACAAAATAGATGTGGAATTTTCACAAAGAGATTGCAAAGGGATGGTGGGGTCAAAAGGTGTGGGCTTCATTTGAAGATGTGGTAAATCTGAGGGGCTAATTTTTCTTGGGCATTAAGTAATTAGTTGGGGCATTAATTACTATAGTTATTTGCTTACTCAGCGTTGAAGGTGTGGTCAAAAGGTGTGGACCTCGTTTGAATATGGGGTTAATTTTTTGGTCTGATTTGTCATGGACATTAAGTAATTAGTGGGATATTAATTACTTTGGTTATTTGCTTACTCGGCATAGTTATTAGTTTGGTATACCGCAAGATTATTGATACTATAAGTTGATGGGAAAATTTTATAAACATGTGTATAGTGTAAAAAAAAAAATCAATATAGCTTATGCACGACAAAGGATATTTAATCATAATTAATCTCGAAATTTGATACTAAGTTAAAATTTATCCGATATGTAACTGCCATTTCCTCTTCATTACATAATCTTTAAACAACTAGTACCGGTTAAATTTGTCAATATGCATTATTGGGCGATTACTTTAATTTGCGGGTTTTGGTCCACTCCTTTATAAGCTCAAAATAAGGAAAAGGAAAGGCTGGCCATTCACCATTATGGTTCGTCTAGATGAGAGAAATCGAAATTGCGTAAAATTATGACTTTTACCCAAACATTTTGGGAAATAACCAAGAAAAGACAGCTTAAGCCAATCACCAAAAGTTTGACGCAAAACTAACAAACGCAATTTTTTTTTTGAATAAAGACAAAATCATAAAATCCTTAAGCCAATGGCACTGGAACGGGAAAAATCATTAATATTGTAGCATTTGTGATGCAAATCAAATGATCAATATAGCTCGTAGCAACAAAAATTCCTAAACCCCAAACCCTCTTGGTCTATGAGCTTAATTCCGGATCTTCACGAGGAGTGTGTAACGGTTACTTTCTATGGTTGCATGAAGCTGCATTTAATAAGAATGATTCTCTCTGTCGATTGGGCTATAGCTCTGTCCTATAAAGATGTCGTGGGGCTATAGCTCCATCCTATGATGAATGTCGTGGTCCTCGTGGAACTCTTTCGAAAGAATGGTAGGGATCGAAATGGGTTGTTTGGTAAGAAGTGACTTTCAGTTCAAGCTTATATTTTATTTATAAAGAATTATCAAGAGTGTAAAAATTCAATTGGAGAGGGAGGGAGATAGTATTTTCATCATTTTACAGCATGTATACTCGAAATGAATTTCGCACTTTACTTCAATTCTTACCATTTAAACTTGTTTTTTTCCCTCATTCATATGAACTGACAAAATTATCCTCAAGTGTGAAAACTTTAACCACCACAACAAAAAGAAAAAAATGAACTACAACAACAAAAGAAAAAAAAGGTCAGTTTCTTTTACAAATGAGATAGGAAAATCAAAATTAAACTATATATGTTGGTAAAAGTTTCTAAAAATCACTACAAAAAATGAGAAATGCTAAACAAAATACATTACTGATCCTATTTTTTACGTTTTGTTCCAATATTGAAAAACCCTAGCTTGCCTAGGTTTATAGATTTCCGATGTTTAAACTCCTTAATTATCAACTCACCAATCGATAATTAAACCAATCACACAATAGAAAACAGTCAGATAATAAACACAATGATATAGGTGGAAAACCACTGAATAGGTAAAAATCACGGGAAGGAATCATGCACTAGAAACATCGTATGATTACAAGTATTCTAATTCTTGACTGTGTATCCTCACCACGAGTCCTAAGAACCACTTGCCTTAAATGTCGCTTGAGCAAACTTCAAAGATGCATATGCAGCCAGCCCTCAAAGATGTTGCATAGTGTAAACGAGAGCTCTTGCGGCACTCTGTAATTGTTCTGACCTAAAAGCATGGTATTTATAGTGCAGGCAAAACACGCCATTTTCGCCCGAGCAACTTCAATCCAGAGACACCCGCTCGAGTAATGCCTTAAATGTTGCTTGAGCAAGCTTCTGAACCTATTCCCATGCTTCTGAAAGGTTGACTAAAAACTACCGCACTCAAAATTAAAAACAACACTTTGAGATTCATTGCCACACCTAATACAGTTGCTCTAGAAAAAGAAAAAATAATATACAACTCGATAAAAGGGAAATACATATTAATGTGTGTTTGGTCATAAACGTGCCAACAAAAGGGAACTCGGCCAATAGAGCTTACACAATCGATAATAAACTATAAAGAGTTGCTATACTAAAAAGTACGTGTACTATTTATTAGCACTTTTTAACTCATTGTGTTGTTCCTCAGTTATATAGAGTAATGTGCTGCATTTCATGCACTAGACTTGGTTGGCTTACGCCACTTAATAATAACAACATTTGTGCCACCGTGTTTATTAAGATCTATCATATCTTATTATCGAGAAGTCGTATTGGAATTTATGATGACTTTTATTTTGCAATTGAAATTCCCTTACATTGAACCTAATTCAATGATTCGCCGATTAGTCAACAACTATCTCAAGGACAAGGCGAACAAGCTACTATGTGTATGGACTAGTTTTCTGGAATGGTTAATTGATCACATTATAGAAATGATTTTCTTCATGAAGTTGTTTGAATTCCTAGCCAATTGGGTACGTAAATATTATTCTTAAAAAAAAGGACTGAGATACTCGAGATTTCATATGAAATGAAATAAGAGAGAATAGCGAATCTTTAAATATACTATAAACCCCAAAAGCTTCCAAACCTCAAATTCTAATTTTCTAGACTTTTTATTTTTTATAATATAGAATAATGACGTGGCACATTTATAACCCACCTGACAACTAAAAATTTTCCGGGATTCAGAAAAGTTGATGAAACAAATCAAAAAGCCTGACCCTCCTCCTACTAAAGCTGCCAACTGCCGCCCCACTATCTTAAACTTCCCCTCCCACGTTTCTTAGCAGTTACCTAGCTTCCCTGCATCGGCCATTGATATGTAAGACTCATTTTCCACACCATTGACAGACTCTTCCGGGGGAAAAAAATGGTGAATATCATAAGAGTATTTGTTTACAGGAAATTTCATGCACCAAGAATTATTTGCTATCAAGTCCCGGTATCAATTCGGAAGGGACACAAGTGCAGTTGCCAAATTCGTACAACCACCACGGTAAGTCAACCTGTACATGCCTAAGCGGTAAGACATTACAAACTTTTTTTGTTGGACGATCTCATTGCTCTTATTGCTTTTATTTCTCAACAGGTAGGAGCAATGTTTGCATGAATTTGTAAATTACATGTAATTTTTCTATAGTTCTAAAATGATACTTTGGCAGGGATATAATGGTTCTTCAAGTTCTAGAACCGGATTGATGAATTTCAAGTATATGTTTCTTCATTAAGGATGGCTGCTCGATAGCTTTAATTTACTCTTTTTCCTTGTGATTTTCACCCTTTCTATTCGTCCACATTTCAATTATTCGTAAAGTGGTGCTCTATCTGTGACACAGAGATTGGCTGTTGGGGGATAAGTTTGAAGAATAATTGGTTAATACTAATTCTTAACTTCATTATCTATTGTATGCCCTCCCGTGTATTAAATGGGTTCAACACTATTCTCACTATTTCAATGTTCAGTTTGTGAGATCCACATTTCACCTTAATTAAGTAACCATGCAGCTGGCTCGCAACATGGCCTGTTCTTTTTGTTTGAAATATACGAACTATGTTTTGCTTTATTTCTTATTTAAGTGAGATGCTGGGAGGAGAAAATCCAGTGGAATTATTATTTGGGAATTACCGAATTACTTTTAAATTTTACCATCATATTTTGTTCATCTCCATGTTATGCATATGATTTGAAAAGATTTCATTTTGATATATTTCAAAGATTTTTGTCCTTTCTTTTTCTCTAGCTCTCCATTCAGCATTTGTGGTGGATGTATTGGCCTTGCCCTGCCCAAGCTTTGTGCCATGTACAGACATTGTGCCGCGTGCAAATTAATCCCACCCGTACATAACACGGGTTCAACGCTAATTGAAAGAGAAAGTAATGAAGTAATGAAGTAAAGGAGCAATAAACTCTCTTTACTAAAACTTAGTTGCTCCTTTACTCTATTTTTTTTATATATAAATAAAATAATAGGTTTCTATATCCTTAAATTAAAACATTATTTCTATCAAATTGTTTAACTTGTTAAGTATCAAGAAGGGCTGGAAATTTATGAAGCAGGAGATTATGGATTTTCTGAAAGAGTTTCACAAGAATGGAAAGCTTCCCAAAGGTACAAACTCCTCTTTTATTACTCTGATTCCAAAGGTTGAAAACCCTTCAGGCTTGTCAAATTACAGACCCATTAGCCTAATAGGTTGTTTGTACAAAATTCTATCAAAGGTCATAGCAGCTAGATTTAAACATACAATTCCTATTGTGGTGGGGGAGGTACAGTCTGCTTTCTCAGGAGGGAAAAACATTCAGGATGGCGTACTCATTGCAAATGAAATTGTAGATGGTTGGAAGAAAAGTAGAAAACAAGGTCTGGTTATTAAGCTTGATTTTGAAAAAGCCTTTGATAACCTTAACTGGAATTATACCCTTAGAATGTTGAAATTGATGGGTTTTCCCAGACAATGGATTAAATGGATTAGGGAGTGTTTACAATCAGCTTGGGTTTCTATTTTGGTTAATGGTTCTCCCACCATGGAATTTCAAATGCAAAAGGGGGTTAGGCAAGGAGATCCAATTTCTCCTTTCCTATTCATAATAGCTGCAGAAGGCCTTAATTGGTTATTCAAAAGGGCTTCAAATCAAGGTATCCTCAATGGCTTGGTTATTGGGAATAATGGACCAGTCATAACCCACTTACAATTTGCGGATGATACCTTGGTCTTTTGTAAAGCCAATCTAGAAGAAGTGCAAGTGATCAAAAAATTGTTATGCGATTTTGAGGAAATATCTGGTCTTAGAATAAACTTCCACAAAACAATCCTATGTGGTATAGGTGTTGCAGATGGGGATCTTCAATCTTTTGCTCAAACACTTGGGTGCCAAACACAACGTCTTCCTGTCAAATATTTGGGATTACCTCTAGGGGCAAACCCAAATAGGATGTCCACTTGGAAACCTGTTATGGACAGATTTAAGGCAAAACTAGCGTCATGGAAAAGGAGATATTTATCATTTGGAGGTAGAATTGTCCTAATCAAATCTCTTCTATATAGCTTACCCATTTTTTTCATGTCCCTTTTCAAAATTCCTAAGGGTGTGGCAAGAAGCATTGAAGCCATACAAGCAAACTTTCTGTGGGGAGGTTCTGACCTTGTAAGAAAGCTTCATTTGGTTGCTTGGTCTAAAATTACTCAAGGAAGGGGTAGTGGAGGTCTTGGAATTAGAAATATAAGGGAAATGAATGATATTTTGCTGATGAAATGGTGGTGGAGGTTTGGCATGGAGAAAGATGCTCTTTGGAGAAAGGTGGTCAAGGCCAAATATAAAATGAATGACTGTAATTGGCTGCCTAAATTAGCCATTTCCAGAAATGTTTCTACCATCTGGAGAGATATTATGCAATCAAAAGAGAGAAATCCACATTTGTATTCCATTTTCTCTGGTAATACTGACATCAAGGTTGGTGACGGAAACCAAACCTCTTTCTGGCTCGATAATTGGTTGGGATTTCAGAGTCTAGCTGAGGCTTTCCCCCCTATTTTTAGGCTGGTTTGTCATAAGGAGGAGCTCATTAGCGAGGTTTTAGAAAGAAGGTCTGCATCACATCAGTGGGTCTTTCTCTTTAGAAGAAGGCTCTATGATTGGGAGAATGATTTGCTAATTGAACTCTATTCTTTACTAGATGGCTCAGGGATCATATCTGCTGATGGTTCTGAGGATAAACTTGTTTGGACTGGTTGTCCCTTGAAAGGTTTTTTCTGTCCAATCTCTCTATAATTTGGCCAATCCTCAATTCCTCTCATCAAATGTGGCTTTCGACTTATTTTGGAGAAATGTTGCTCCATATAGGATTCAATGCTTCACTTGGCTAGTTCATCTTGGAAAAATCAAGACCGCAGAGTATCTTCTAAGAATTGGTATTATTCACAATGAGGATGAAGCGACTTGTAAATTCTGCTTGAATTGCATGGAATCTGTTGATCATCTTTTCCTGCATTGTCATCCAATTTTGCTAATCTGGTCTAAAATTCTGACTTGGTGGGGAGTTCAATGGGTAACTCCTCAAACGATTGTAAGCCTCTTAATCTGGTGGAAGGGCTGGAAATTGAATAAAGGAAGAAGAATGATATGGGAGGTTATTCCCTCGGCAGTCTTATGGACTATATGGAATATCATAAATGCTTTGATTTTTGAAGGATCTGTGCCGGATTGGGAGAAGGCCTCTGATCTCATTAAGATTGGGGTGGCTTTATGGGTGAAGGCCAAAGATGGTGGCAACAGTTTCTCTATGGATGATTTTCTCTTCAGACTTCAAAGCATTTTGAAATCTTTGTAATCAAGTTTCAATTCTGTAATGTTCTCTTTTTCTGTTTCTTCTCAATTCTGTATTGCTTTGTTTTTGGTTGGTGTCTTGCTAACCTTGGGTCTGATGTGGTTTAGTTCGTCTAGTGGTCGCATGTTTCCTCTAGTCGTATCTTTTTGCCCATCTTCCCTTTTAATCTTTGTACATTGTTCAAAGATTAATAAAGTTCTCTGCCTTTCAAAAAAAAAAAACAAATCAACAGTCTACATAGAAGTATACATGAATTATTAATCTACAAAATTTTCACTCTGGGTCAAGCTTTGAAAATTACATTTTAACTTTAATGTGTACTTGGCAGTTTCCACGAGTGTCGCCAACATGTCCTAAAGTATCCACAAAAGTGTCGGAGCAAAAGAAATATAATTAAAAAATTGGACAAGTATTTAAGCATGTTGTGTTTGTGACTGACACGTGTTGGTCACAGATACATGAGGCCGGTAAACATATTTGTGCTTCTTAGAAAGCAGTTTTCGGGCGAATTCCTTTAAAATAATACAATTGAAAGTTTTGATTTAACAAAAACATGATAAGCAAGGAAAAGCAGAGTTTTGGAATTGTAGAAAAATAAAGGTTCTCCTCTTTGTATGTTCGATCCTAGGTTTATTCTTAGATTTACCAAAAAATGGGCAAATCCGTGTTATCTTCTCCAACAAATTTTGGTTATACGCGCAATATAATAAAAACCACGATAAAGGCCATAAATAGTTTTTCTTTAAATGGTCAATTTTAGGAAAATTCCTAGTTTTCTCACACATCAAGGATACGTTTCGACCAAAGTACAAGGAAGAAATCCTGCTATAAATTTACCGTTCGTGATTTAGCAATATTGAGGCTTAAAAAATGGTTGGATTCCCCTCCCCTTCCCATGTCTCGATGAACCCATTTCAGAATTCTTATATATTGAATAATTTTTGCTGTATCAGGAAAAAAAATTCGAAATGGAGCTAAGACTTCTAACAAAGTTTGAAATCATATCAGACATCATACGAGACACTTAAATCATTAAATACTTAACAAAGGAAATTTAAAGCATATTACATCCTAAAAGGAAAGAAATGAATTTGATATATTGTTTATATTTATAGCACAAAACACATCAAAAAATGGGAAAACATCTACTAATTGCATACCACGCAAAGAAATGCAGTCAAAATGTAGAAACTATAAATAGTCTCGGGCCCTATGATGCTCTAACAATAAATACCAATAACAACACTGCCCATCTAATCCTAATTGACGGGGTATGGCCGGGCGAGGACTAGAGACAAACCTACCACTCGGGGTTTGGGTTCGGGTCTGATTTAGGGATCAGGTTTGGATTTGAATTGGAACCGCCTTCGGATCAACATCCGAGTTATCCAACTGTCTAAATTTGTCGATAAATGTTTTAGGGAAAAAGCATTTGTTGTTGATATCGATCCATGAGATCGACCGAATTTTGCTGCTCTCCAAATCGACCTGAACCATGCGGTATAGGTCGAAGAGGAACCCAATGCCCCCGGTTTGGATCTCAATCACTGGCTTGCCTTGGTCGAACCCGACCCGGAGTTGTTTGCTCACTTCAGTTGGGAAGTCAAGCCAGGACCCGGTGTGATAGTACATGAACCGGGTTGGCAGACTGGTTTTCTTGAAGTTCGAGTAATTCTCGAGCAAGATTTTCGTGGGGCACCAGTCATTTTCAAGGTTCACTTAATCGTGAGCAGAGGGAGGGCCCATAGCAGAGGTAGGAACGATGTCGTTTTTTATGAGAACTGCCTTCCACTCCTCTTCGCCTTGGCATCAGAATTCATGGCTTCAAGATATGATATGATATAGACAATGAGAAGCTATTTGGACAAAGATGATGGAGCATATGGAGTGAAAGAAATTTTTCTGAGGACAAATGTATTTATAGTCTCTAATGTAGGAGATGGTTATGAGATTTATTGTCATGCCCCAGTATTGAATGGATAGTGGGGTCAACAAGTGTGGACCTCATTTGAAGCTAGGCGCATCAAGAGATTGCAAAGGGAGGGTGGGGTCAAAAAGTGTGGGTGTCATTTGAAGATGTAGTAAATCTGTGGGGCTAATTTTTCTTGGGCATTAAGTAATTAGTTGAGGCATTAATTACCTTGATTACTTGCTTACTCAGCATGGAAGATGAGGATAAAATGTGTGGACCTCATTTGAAGATGTGGCTAATTTCTGGGGCTGATTTGTCGTGGACATTAAGTAATTAGTTGGGACATTAATTACCGTGAATATTTGCTTCCTCACCATATTTATTAGTTTGATACCAACATGAACATGTTTGTTGCGTTATAGGTGGTACATACTGGAAGTTTATTTAATAGAGGTAATTAAATAATCATCCTTTTTTTGACACTATGTAAGTTTTCATCCCTGTCATTTTGAACGGTTATGTTTTCATCATTTTCACTTGTAAAATACCTTTTCTACCCTTATTTACTGATACATATTAATATACATTAATATTTTTCCTTATTTGGTGGCATGTAGTTGCCTAATTGGGTGAGATTTAATTTTCCTAAATTTATGGATAATCGATAATTAAGGACTTTTTAAACCGATAATTAAGGATTTTTGAGTGATTCTATTTCCTAAATTAGTGGCAACTATAATTAAAGATCTTCTAAAATGGTGGGGAATTCAAAACATGGATATGAATTTTAATGAATATGGTGAGTCAGGAATCATAGTATATGTTAAACTATCAGATTTATGGTAAAAAAATATTTGTCCTGCTCGTAATCATGGTTAATTACCTTGGTAAGAACCAAAATACAAGTAACTACGAGTGATGAAAAATATGGTAAAAGTTATACTGACTTATTTCACTTCATTTTATGAATTTGGCTCACGCAACGGCTCCCTTAAAAATTTTAACCATGATTGCTGGATGAAACATAAAGAATTTAGGATGAAAACTTAGGCAAAGATTTTTCTGTATATTTTCATCCAAAATATTTTATGTTTTCATCCGAAACTTTTTTGCCTATAAAGTAAAGATTTTTTGGATGAAAACATATATGATTTTTGCCATAATTCTCTATGTTTTCATCCAAAAATCCTTGATGCAGCAATCATGGTTAAAAATTTTAAGGGAGCCGCTGCATGGACCAAATTCATAAAGGGAAGTAAAATAAAAGTTTTACTATTTTTTTTTTACATGTAGACACCCCAATTTGGCGTTGCAAGCAGCTAAGCTTTCCCCACATGGGGAGTCCCTATGATTAGACATATTTACTTGTCTGCACAGGATTGCGTTGAATGGTCTTTGTTTCGTTCATTGAAAACAGGAACTGGATGAGAATTTGGCCAAGCACCAAACCTCTACTAAAACCGGGCCAGCCCCAAATAGCCTTAACCTAAGCCAAAACTACCAAAAAGCCCAGCCGATATTTCCCGAAATACCGGCCGACATATCACATCATCGGCCGCAATTTCAGCTTCGTTGTCGATGAACCGCCCCGGTTTGAACCGTTAACCCCTGGTCAAAATCTCGGCCGACAGAACCAATGCCAGCCGACGAAATGAAATGTCCGCCGATGTTCTATCTCCACTAGAACATTCCAGAATTGCCAGACGCAGAGAAAACCTTCCATATCGATCTTTGGCAGTTCGTAGCGATTAGGGTTTCGTGTCATACGTCCATAGCCACAAAGATTTACACCTCTAAAGAATTTTGTTTCCTTTCCGGACGCAACCTTTGAGCCTATAAATTGAACCCTCTGGTTCATTGTTGGACACACCTTGACAGACTTTCTAGCACCGGTTTTCAGTACCGAAACGCTGAATAAACTCCACTCCAAAGTAGCGAAGCTCTGCAAAAACACCACCACAAAAAATTAGAATTCCACTCTCGTAGCCCAAAACTCCACCAAACAGCCTGTAACTCCAAATTCTCATCCAGTTTCGGTCAAGACGCCGAAAGTAAGCATCACGTGCGTCAATCCGCTCCAGCAGCAAGAAAATCGCCTCAAACGCGCATCCACGAACAGGCTCTGAGGGATACAAGGTCATAAACAAGAGCAGTTGGCCCACATCGGTTAGCCTTTGTCATTTTTCGTTACAATTTGCACACAAAGCAGTCTGGTGTAAGTCGAGAAAATGATGGCCGGCATAACAAATGTCGGCCGTGAATTGTTGTATCTCGGTTGACGTTTCAAGACGCCAGCCGACATTATGAGTCTCAGCCGACATTCATAATGTCGGCCCCCAATTGTTTCAACAGTGAATCTTCTGGTTGTTTGTTTTATTGCGTATATGCATGCGTTTACTGCTTTTGTCATCCATAACTGCATAAATCATTAAAACCAGTGCGTGCTAAAGACAAAATAAGCAAACAAAGCAATATTGGTTAAGCAAAGTAAAGGCCGGTCGCAAGATCGGGCGCGCGAGGGGTGCCTAACACCTTCCCCTTGCCGTACCATTGGCTCCCGAATCCACGACTAGAAATCTGGTCAAGCTTTTTCTTGGTTTAGCCTAAACCAAGTGGCGACTCTGAACGTTGTAGGTGTTGCACAATGAGCACCGTGGTTTATCGAAAAGTTGGGTGTAATAGAGTCTTAAACATGCCAATGGATTCAAAGCGACAAAAGCCCAATGCATCCAACAATTGGCCATCATGTGTAGTGATTGTGCCCTCTCCTAGGGTCGACGTCTACAATACCATAATCTGATAGTGTACAACATTTACTGCTGTATCGTTTTTTACCATGATTGCCGGTTCAATTTTCCCACCATTTCTAAAATTCCTTGATTTTAGGCAACACAATCATCCATTACTTCAAAAATTTCTTGATTATAGGCAAGATAATCATGGTAAAATACTTGTGCTTAACATATTTCAATGTTCAGTTAAAAAAACATGTTTCAAAAATTGTGGTAAAATTGTTGGCCAAAAACACAAATAATGGTAAAAAATTCCCATGATTGCTTAAATGATTGCTTCGTGGAATAAATTTGGAGGATGAAAACTTAAATGATTGCTTCATGGAATAAACTTGGCCAAATAGCCGTTGTGCGGCCCCAAAAAAAAATAAAGAAACACAAAAAAAAAAATGGGAGAAAAACACACAAAAAATTAAGGATGATTATGGTAAAAAAATAAATACGGAAAAAATATGGTAAATATGAACGAGTCATGATTCAATGTAACAAGTAACGATGATTCAATGAACGTGTCATGATTTAACGAAATAGGTTGTAAACGAGTCATGATTCAAAGTAATAAGTATTAATTCACCATATTCAATGTTGATTGAGATGAAATTCAACCAATTTTAATCAAAGCCACCATTTTAATCGAATGGTATATTCAATTATGAACCAAGATGAATATGAATAAGACTGGATTGCATAACAATAAAACCGAAATTTTTCCGTTTGTGACACCCTTTAAGGTCCTGACCAATGCACCAGTAATCTCTACCTGCTGTGTCTCTTCCTCGTCTGGTAGCCATGGAGATAAACAGAGTTCCTGCTTTTCTTTCAAATATTCTCTCTCAATGGTCCTCTGTTTCTTTCCCATATATTGGGTTTCCGGTGAGGCACGACGAAGAAGGAGTTAGACTGGAAAAATGCTCCAATTAGAAAAACCCAGATTTGGGTTTTTTTTCTTTTCAAATCCTCTCCTTTTTTGTCTCTTCTAAAAAATGATACACCGACGGAAAATTTATGGGGCAGGTCATCGACGCCTTGTTCATCGGGAAAAAGGACTGTCGAAGACAACATTGAATTGCGATGGGTGAAGAATTCGCCCCAAATTTGGATGAAAAATCAGGACGTCGATTTTGGACCCAGTGGGTTTCATCCCAAACTGTCGGGAAAACAATTTTTCTGGTATAGGGCTTGAGAGGAAGAAGAAGAGAGTGGGCGTGATTTAGGAGATATCATGTAACGCTATTTCTAGTCTAGATTTTATAAAAGGAAGAAGAAGAGCACTGCTTGATTTGTGGGATTGAGACTTAACTTAATCCCTAAATTATAGGGAGGACCCCTAAATTTTTAAAACAGTTCTATTTTCCCCAGCTCCTATATATAAAACAGTCCCCCAAAAAAGGGTCAGGATGATTTTCTAATTCTAGATGAATTAAAGGATGATTATTTAAGTGGCCCTATTTAATATTATACGGTGATGGAAAATTTTGTATAAATATATGTATATGGTAATATAGTTTATGAATGGCAAATGATATATAATCATCATTAATATCGACATTTTTTTTTCATTACCTATAAGTGAGTACATATCTCTTTGTACCCAGGTTTACTATATAAGCACTAGCACTAACTAATCAACAAGTATCCCATGTGAGAGAATTTGTGCAATTGTTGGTGCAAATGTTAGTGCCTTTATCTTTTCTCATTTGTACCACTAGCTACTCAACACAATCACCCATGTAGACTTCCTATGTGGGACTAAACGGTCTCTACCCCCAAATCTGGGGTATTATGAACTCCCCACCTTTATAGCCTCGCGCCCTCGCGAGGGGTTGAGCACTAGAGTCACCACAGTCTCCCTTGGGTCTGTTTCCTAGTGACCAGAGTCACGATGGCCTTCCCCGAGTCTATTCGTTGGTGCTATAACCCACATGGTCATGTACATTGGTCATTCTAATACCATTTGTAATGTCTCATGTAGAACACTGACCCAGTACCTTAATTACCACATAACCCAAAATACTTAAGTCCAAGGTACTAGTAGTACAATACATGGTTTATTATATGTCCAAGATCACCAATGTAAACTTCCAATGGGACTAAACACTCTCTATCCTCAAATTCGGGGTATTACATCTCCTATAGTGTATAGTGTGATATGGCCGGCGAAGGAATTTAAAATAGTTAAGTACTAGAAGATTAGGCTACCGATAAACAATTTTAACCTCAATATACACGGCGGCAGATATCTGTGTCACCGTGTTTATTGAGTTTATCATACTATATATTATCCTCCGGGGACAGTTCCACGCTATTTGACGTACCAGTTGGGCTAAGAAATTACACGCAAAAACTTTTTTGTTGTATAGCTTAGTTTTTTCTTTGGTATTATTGATATGGACCCACTCATGCGGACTCAAAAGTCAATGAAAGTCTAAAATTACATTTGCGAGTAACTAAATAGTATAGCACAACAAAATAAAAATAAATAAAAACCTAAATAATTTTTCAACCTAAAAACTTATTTTTTCGAGATCCACGAGTCGATGAAAGATAAGTGGTTGAATAACACTTTGGTTAAGTTGATTAGGAAGAACATGGTCGTTGATTTTGTAGTAATAATGAAACATTATTAGGGGTGTGCCACTAACTTGACTTTTTGGCCTTTTCATGTGAGAGCTCGAAAAATGCGTTGGCTTGTTGTGGTTTTTTATGTGATGTATTGTAAGTGAATGATCTGTCTCGAAAAGCATAATAAGCTGGATTTTGACTTTTGGAGTCAGTGGAACAGGGCCTAATTCAATGCTGTCAACATAGGACTCCTAATGGCGAAGACTAGGGGTGCACAGTAGTCCGCCCACCCCATCCACCCCAACCTTTTGTTTTTTAGAGTTTGGGATAATACTTAGGCCTATAAACTTGAGTTGGTTGAGATTTTAAACTCATTTACCCAATGGGCTGAGTTTGGAAAAGCCCCTTTAGGCCCAACCCGATTAATATAAGTATTATTCTAATAAGACATATGTACATATGTTGTTACAGCTATGACTCCTGCTTATGATTTTTTTCTTGAAGCGACGCATCTTTTCTTATTCAAGAATAAGTTTCATCTTTATTTTCTTGGTCTTCAATTTCTTAGGAGAGTTCTAACTTTTTGAGCACTTTAACTGCTTTTTGGGGAGACAATTTAATTATTAAAACTATGTAGTTTATGGGTCTGTTTTTAGTAGTTTTGTGAGAACTTAGAAATTTAACTTATAGTTATGGTTGATTAATTTATATTTGATAATATTATGATTCAGAAAAATAAACGAGCTTATTGGATGGGCTTGAGAAATATAAATTAAATTTGGGTAGGGCTTGGAATATTAAATGAAGCCCGATTATGAATGGGCCGGGCTTGGGCAAGATAATTCTCGTTATTATTTAGTATAACCCCGCCCGAACCCGGCCTAGCCCGGTTTATGAGCACCCCTACGGAGTACTGAGTTTTATTTTGTAAAATTATGAAATATATACATGTATTTTTTCTAGCTTACAACTTGGCAAGTTTATTTTTAGACCGTTTGATTTTGGGAATTGATATTGGCACATTTTCTGTTTTTTTTAGGAAAAATTACCCTTGCACTTTATGAATAGAGACAAAAAAATGAGTGTCAATAAATAAAAGTGGAGTGTCAATAACAATTCCCTTGATTTTTTATTAGATATATAAATAATGGATATCACCAAGTAAGAGTTTATGTTGTATAAAGTTGGGTATCACTGATAGGATCAATACAAATACGAATATTGACATTTATTGGCGTTGATAGCATTTTTCATCATCTACTCCTTTTTTTCTTTAAATACCTTCTTTTTTAATGTTAAAAATAGATGTAAAAAAGACATTTGAGTAAAAAAATAATTATACTTTTCCACTATGGAAACAAAAATATTCGCGGGAAGAGCTTTTCTTCTAAAGGGGCTAAACGAAAGTAATTGTTCCACACCCTCTTTATTACAACGTGACTTCTTTTTCTATTGGTGTATATTTTTACTAATACTTTTCAGATAGTATGAAAAATTGAAAAAGTGAAAAAAGAAAAAGAAGTGCATTCATGAATTATGTGTCTTTTAGAACCATATTTTTGAATATCACAAAAAAAAAAATCATCAATTTCTTTGTTAAAGAATAATAAAGATGTAGTAGTACAGTATTGTTTTTGTACTTAATAATAGAGTAATAGTAGAGATATTTAAACCTGAGTTTCCGCTATCATTGAAATGGTATTTTTGATATTTTCGCCAATTGCTTACAGCGTGAAGAATCGACGAAAATTCATTCTCCTCGCATATGTCACAGAATACCATGTATTGAAACTACACCGACTGTAGAAGACGAAAGATATCATTTTTTGGTTGTGAATTTTGAGATTAAAATGTTTTATAGAGTTACATATTTTTTCGCCTTTGCTCAATTATTTAAACGTTTTTAACAATTCTTTATACTTTTGAATAGAATTATGTCATATATAGTATTTAAAAAGATAATAACTAATTTGGTAAAAAAATTACTACTACTCCTACTACTTTTTAAACGTTTTGAATTTTTTTCTTTTTAAACGTTTTGACTAGAAATACGTCATATATACTTTAAAAAGATATTAGTAATAAATACTAACTTGGTAAAAAAATTAATCCTGTTGAACAGAAAAAACTCGAATAACGAAATAATAGTAATAAATAATTTGGTAAAAAAATTAATACTGTTGAACGGAAAAACACGAATAACGAAATAATCATTGTCAGTAAAGTTTCTCTTTTCCATTTTAAAACCACCTATTGCCAGACCAAAATTTGCCTTTCCAGGAAGACAACAGAGTAGTATTCTATCCTGACAATAGCAACAATAGCCCTGGTAATAGTGAACGACCTGATTTTCCTTTCCTTTATTATTAATTATTCCTGTGTTAAAAGCATAAAATCCAAAAGATTCCATCCGCCTCTCTCTCTCTCTCTCTCTCTACTCTCTCTCTCTCTCTCTCTCTCTCTTTACCTGTGTGAAGTGGCACACCCGTTTCTTCCGCCACCGACTTCGAAGGGCGCGTCTCCTCCACGCTCTCTTCAACGGTCTACGTCTCCGTTCGTCTGTTCCCCCCAAAACCCCTCTCCTCTTCGAGAACCCCAACTCTCTCTCTATCTCTTCTCTCTCTCTCTCTCTAACTCTGTCTCTCTAAACTCTCTCTCTCTGGAAGCTTTTTGAAGTGATTCTGTGCTTGTACTGAAATTCCACTTCAGAAGACGCGATTCTTCAGTGGAAATCAACTGTACAATGGTTGAGAAGAGGAAGAAGCAAAGCAAGGGCACAATATGTGAAGAAGACATCTCCAGTCTGCTTCAAAGGTTTTTCCTCTTTGTCTTACCTTTTTCGCTTTGATTAATTTGTAATATGATGTATGTACGGATATACACACGGTGCGCGTAATAGCACAGAGAATGAGCATCAATCGTCTTCACGAGAAAAAAGCACGAATTGCAAGTTTTACTTGTTTAGTAAGATTGTCTGTGTTCGCTAATAACACTAGATTTTGGAATTATGAAGTTACAATGAGGGATACGTCCTTGTGAAGTCTGATAAATTCTAGGGTTTAAGCCTTCTAGTGTAGTGCTATTAGTCCCGTTTGTGGACGGGAAATGATGAAAAATATGAACTTTTTTTTTGTTGTAAATTTTTAGTGTTACCAATGGGAAGCATTTTACTGCTTTGATTGAGGCATTAGATGTGATTTTTAGTGACTCTGTGAACATGCAGATGTGATTTCTTATTTTGGAGCCTTTATACCTTTTTTTTTGGGATAAGTTTGTTAGATGTGTATAAAGAGCTAATAGATGGACAGATACCCTACATGTATTGATTTTGCATTTGTTTCAGGCTTTCTATTTTGTTGGAAGTGTTTGATATGATTTTTTTCCGACGAAGTGTACCTACAGAGGTGATTTTTTTTAGTTTAGAGATTTTATGGCCTTCATACCTTTTTGGTTTGATGAATGTTGTTAGACATATATACACAGCATATAAACAAATTGATAAACTCTCTACGCCGTTTATTCAGAGTATTTGGGAGTTCTGGCTTAGTTCGAAGCAGTTGATATGAAATGTTTCAAACTTTGTGAGCATATTGACATGATTTTGATTGTGTGTTTTTATGATTTTGCAGGTACCCTGCGACAACAGTGCTCACATTGCTTCAGGAAGTGGCTCTGGTTCCGGAAGTAAAGATTGATTGGAATGAATTAGTGAAAAAGACTGCAACTGGAATTTCCAATGCAAGGGAGTATCAGATGCTGTGGCGACATTTGGCATATCGTGTTACTATGGCCGAAAGATTAGATGACGGGGCCGAGGCTCAGGTCAGTCTCTTACTAAACTGGAGTTATTCCTTATTGGAAACTATGTATGGTATGTTTTGTATTAAACATCCACTGATTACTGTGCATGATTCCAGTTCTTAATGTTCACCAGGGCTATCGATTTAGTATCGTCTAACTTGAGTTTCATTTTGGTGGAGAAATTTGAAGTTGACCATGTTTATTATTTGATGCTATCTACGACTCAGAACAGGACGGGCTATCTAGACGGCCGAAATGGCTGGATCACAGTTCCCTTTCTCACACATGGATCCCGTTTAAGTGACATGGGGGCTTTGTTTCTAGTCACCCGGCTATGAAAATTAGCTTTGTTCTAGTTATTCTGGGTACTCCCTCAGTCAATGATATTCCATTATTTCATTTTGGAAAAATGTTATCTTTAAAAGGTCCACAGATAAAAATTGGGATTATTCCCGTTTTACGCTTTTTTTTTTTATTTCAAACTCACATTGGGTAATCGAAGAGTAGTTTTGGAAAGTTCACAACTTTTATCTACAATCATTTTGTCTTAGTAAGTAGTTGGGTTCTCCAAATTCGACGAATACGAAGTGACACAGTATTTTCCATTGTCTTACTAAGATCTCTGAGTCATTTTTTGGTATGGTAACTTGGTTTGAGACTTCGAGTTTAAGCATGGTATGTTGGCACCGGCAACCAAAATGGGCTTGCTTTCTGCTTTGATTGTGGCCATTTAGTTGTTTAGTGACTGTTATTATGATGCCATGGCCACTGTAGCTCCCTGTGTAAGATTAAAGAGGTCTAGTGCCTGTCTTGGCAAAATGTTGTGTTTGTCGTCCCTCAACAGATTCAGGTAGAAGAGGAGTATGAGGAGAGCCCTCACAGAATGAGTTATTGGAACTGCCCTCAGTGCGTGGGAGGGGTTTTTGAGGCTGTTTAGTTCCCCATGAGAGGCAGACATTCAAGAACTATAGCTTGTTTCTGAAAGTTATAACATATTAGAAAACATCAAATTTGTTGATTTCCCCTGTTTGTTCCTAAATTAAGATACTCTTTGATGGATTCTTTGGATTTGGTGAAGAATTAAGAAATCGCCTTGGTTGATGGCTGGATAACCTAGCTTGATGGTTTGGGGATATATTCCATAAATCTTGATATAGGACCAGTAATCCTGCAGGCTTGGATAATCGACACCACACCCCACCATATTCACTGTCCAATGCTTTGTGGGATTCTTTTTCAGCAGATATGCAATCCCTCCGCTTAAGGTTGCATCCAATAGCCTGCGTGAATCCATGCTCTAATTCATGAATCAAACTAGCTTTACGTAGCTCCATTGCGAATGTTGTGTAAAATGATAACCTTGTGCTGCTTTCATGTTGTGTAATATGATGCAACTTTCACCTGCATGGTTCTGCCTCCTTTATGTGTATCTGGTTGCTCAAACTCCTGTACCAGTCAGGGACTTTCTGTTGATTTTGTATTTATCTGCGAAAACAATTTGCACTTTATGACTTAAGAGAGCGGTAAATCACAAACATGAGTTATGTGTTATCATCAAACCTTTGAATTTCCCTTAGAAAATGTGAAGTCTAGCAAATATGGAATTTTATTTGGCTCATCTGTACAACTTCATTTTCGAGATTTGTTTTCCAGTCTGTCATCAACTGTGATATGCTCGGAAGTTTTAACGTCAATGCATTGAAAATTTTGCTTGTTTGCAGAATCGGAGTGGAAGTGTAAGCAACTAGGGAATATCCTCACAGGAGTTTATAAAAGTGAAATAGTGCATTAGTATTTTATGGTTTAAGTCACAAATGACATGGAAATTTGGGGCCTGTTTTGTATCTTCTTGAAAGTACTTTTTTGGATGATAATTTATGCAGACAATTGACTTAATTTTGTCCCCGCCAGAATACTGGAGAAAATGGAATTTTTCTGATGAGCATTTCTGAGATTTTGCTCTGATTTTTCCCTGGGATGATCAATCTTCAGAAAACTGTATGAACTTGTATGCAGCTTAGGAAGTCAATGAAAATATAAAAAGAAGGCAGTCATTCAGAAAATAAAAATGACCCTGTAACACTTTCTTTTTTTTTTTTGAGCTTTCGTTTTATTCCGTTCCTGAGAACATGGAAAATAAAAACAAAAAGGATAACTAACAGCGCGTTACATCTCTTTAGATTGAGTTATTAATTGTTTTCCTTGAGTGATATAATGGTTGGTTCTCCAAGTAATTTTTGTTTTGCCTGCCAGGACGACGATAGTGATTTAGATTATGAGTTGGAAGCTCTTCCGCCTGTGAGTAGTGAAGCTTCAACAGAGGCTGCAGCTTGTGTGAAGGTATGTCAAACGAATTGCTTGATAATGAGTTCTTTGCTGCTGAAAGATATCCTCAATATATTTCTTATAAAAAAGTAAGAACAGTACCCGCACCAAATTTACGGTAAACTGTTTTCAATGAGTTTGTTCTGCCAACTGATGTGGCTTCTCTCCTTGAAAAAGATGCTTCATTTTATCTTTCTTCGGTGGCCTAATAACTCTATATTGATTTGGATTCATCTTTCATCAGGCATCCACCCATCATCACTTCTTTTTCTTCTGTATTTTGTCTTCAAATATATTCCTCTAAAGCAGTTCCTTAATATTCAAAGCCCTGAAGATACAAAATTTTAACAGCACTAGGGGACAAAGTTGGAAGACAAGTATATTCGCCCATGTTAAACATGTGCTGAGTTGTTTTTGATAAAATGCAAAACGTGTGCTAAGATTGCACCCCATGTTGTATAATATTGGCACGAGCATCGGGAAATGAATGTCCCCTTCTTTTGGTCTATGAATCCAAAATGTGTAATATTGGAACTTCTTGGGCACTATTGGATACACAATGCACAATCTTAAGTGTCCAAATTTCATAGATTGGTTTTCAGTTTTCTAAACTAGACTGCTGGTTGGCACTTCCGCTTTGCAGTTCTGTAATCTGTTGAATTGTACTGGCATGTTTTTCTATAAGGATAAGTACCTTGTAAAATTTGTATTTTGATTATGTTTGAAATAATGCAAGATACACGTGAATTTGAAGGATTGGATGGGGAAAGGAAGTAGTGTCAATTAGTTTTGTTTTGCCCATAGTGCTTACTCCTACTGTAAGTGTGCATGTAGGAAACCAATTGCATATCCGTACATATAAATTAAGCATGTCCAGAGATAGTAGGTTTTGAGGTTGGAAGTGTCTAACGTGGCTTTATTTGAGTAACTTTTTGAGATTTGACATATTGTAATTGAATTTGACTTATACCTCCCATGAGTTCTCATTATACTATCCAGGGAATTATTGTAAGTTGTACCTGGAAATTCTTGTGGATTACTTGTATGCAAACATACCTTGTAATAATACACTATTAAACCCATTTTGTTCTGTATATTAAATAATTAACGATATGATGCCATAGATGTGAGTTCTACCCAATTTCAGCATTGAAGATGAAATATTGGTCCCCGTAGTTGCTTTTTTCAAAACTTGGGCGTCCATAACAAGATTAAATAAAAGAAAGGTTGCATAAAACATATTTATATACGTCTTTGCTGTGCCTTTGATGCATCGATGTCTTTTTTACCTGTCTGATTTGCATGTTAGTGTGTTTGTGTCCTGGTATTATGTGGACTGAATTGAAATAAAAAACGAAGGCTATCCTATAACATGGTAAAAACACTCTATGTGCCTATATTCTGCAAAGAATTAGCCTTTTATAGGAATGGCATTCTGCAATGATATGCATGTGACTTAACTCTGCTATTTTAAGGAAGATGATTTATTGAATAATTTGGTATTAAAATGGTTTAGCATTAGTTGCAGAGACGTGTTCTTCTGCTGTTATCCATTTCAATCCTAATTGAATGCTGATTGGAGGATTTTCGTGTTGCTGTAATTGGTCCTTCAAACATTTGACTTAAGTGGTTATGACATACCCATGCTCCCTTGATATACCAGTACTATTTATGTGGACAATCATAATACGTCAGTAGAAAAATATACCACTATTAAATTTCGACTGGCTTATCTTCTGGGAATTGTTGACTTGATTAGGTACTGATAGCTTCTGGTTTACAAAGTGACACCAATCTCCTAAATGGTTCAACAGTTGAGGCTCCATTAACAATAAACATACCTAATGGCCAATCTTCGAGAGCTGCTTCAGAAAACTCACAAATGCATGGGACAAACATTACGGTTCCAGTTTCTGTTCAAAAACAACCACTGCCTATTGCTGAAGGATTTGATGCAAATGGATTTGCAAGTGGAAACCTGCCTCCTCGAAGGAAACGGAAACCATGGTCTACAGCAGAGGATCAGGAATTGATTGCTGCTGTGCAGAAATGTGGCGAAGGTAATTGGGCAAATATTTTGAAAGGAGATTTTAAGGGTGACAGAACTGCTTCACAACTGTCTCAGGTTTTTCCTCTGCCTATTTACCTCTCTCTCTCTCTCTCTCTCTCTCTCTCTCTGTGGGTATACATACATATGTATGTATGTATAAACTCCCCCTTAGGGTATTATTCTAAGTATTTCTTTGTTCGCGACATGGAATATATACATGTGTGGTATAAGGGCTTTTATTACGCTTGTCTCTCTTCTTCTTTATATCTCTTCTCCTTCTTCTGAAACCCTATCCTTACTTTACAACTTAACTCATGTGAACTCAAATGCACTATTCATGTTCTATTTGTAGTCATAAGAAACGCATAAACAAAGATGAGTGATGTTCCGGTTATCAAAATACTTTTTCTTGTGTGTGGCCTTCTTTATTCCGGTCAATTGTAGGAAAATAATGTGCAGCCATTAATGAGTCTATGATTGACCTTGTGCTTCTGTCGTGCTAAAAACAAGTTCCTCTAGCCCACAATGTTGGTCCCCTTTTTGGGGGGTTCAAGTTGTTTAAGGAGACATGCCTTTAATTCACTTAAAGTGAAAAAGTACTTATGATTAACAATGCCCCTTTATTCCCCATTTTTGGAAGCTTCCATAGACATTTGTACAAGATAGGTTTGGAAAGTGCAAGATTTAATCTTTGACTTTTCAAAGGATTTGGACATTCCAAAATAGAACAAACAAAAAAGGACGGATGGATTAAAATGTTGGACCATCCTTGGGATTTCTTCAACTGACTAGAGGCCGGGGCACATGCGATGCTTGTGCAAGTCGAACTTTGATAAAAAAAAAATCATGCACAAAAGCTTTCGGCTTATCGTAAGATCGCGTGTGCATTGACAAATAAACAATACTGATATAAAAAATATCACATCAAATATGCTATTCATACTTCCCATATTTATGCAATGTATTGTGACAGATTGAACGTAATCAAATCATACATTACCATGCTAACGCTGTCCTCGCCACCATTTTTTCTTGATCAATTCCTAGTAGTGAAGTAGGATTTTTAAGTTTGCGACTATCCAAACCCACATGTACAACAGTAAGAATTTTCAAAGTACGAAAACTAATAAACCCAAAATAAAAAGTGAGACTCCCCTATTATGATATATTAATTTCTTAATTAGCTATTCGTTTGCTCGCACTTTAAGCACTATTTTCATATTGCTTTTGAAGAAAAAAATTCACTACCACATTTACTTCTTTTTTTCCCTCACCCCGTCTGAAGCATTTTGACCTGCCCATAGCCTACCCGTTAACTATTAATTCGCATACAATCTGCACACAACCAACCCGTTTCCCACATTAACCTGCCCAAAACTGAGCCAACCTGCCCATTTGCAGTTCAATTATGTGGCTTCAAATGTCTGACCAAATTGAATACTGCATTGAATGATCTAGTTGAAAAGAACCGTATAATAGCATAAAAGAATGAAATTCCTTCAATGCCCGGGGTTTAATGCTCTTAACACAATCTAAGTTTAAATCCCCCTTAAATTTGGGTGCTAAGAGATTTGACAAAGTTTTAAAAACAGCGAAACTATGGAAATTTTGATGATAGATAACAAAACACAGATTAAATTAGAAACAAATTTGGAGAAGATTGTAAACTGAAGTTACTTTACCATTTGATGGAGTTCTATGACAAATAAAATTAAGGAGAAGAAATAACTGCAGTTAATGGGGAAATATTTTTTCTTGGGTTGAGAGAGAGAGACCACATCAAACCATGGCCAAAGATGATGTAGATTACTATTGTTTTTAGAGGAAAGTAAAACAAAAAAGGATGTTTTGTCGTGGAAGGAGATGGTTTGGAAAAGTGGGGGTGTAAAACTGCCAGTGGCAGTTACGTGGAAGGGAGATTTGGCATTTTTGCCCTTATGGTTATTGGGTAATGTAATGTTTCTCTTTCTCATTTGGAATTAGGGTTATTTTGGGATTTCAAAACTGTGAGCCAGCCTAAAAAACGAATCCATACCAAAGTGTTGCTCCCCCTTTATTTATTAGAATAGATAGATGTACTACACGGATTATAGTGGACGTGTATAGAAGGTGCTTGATTACAGTGCCACTTGCCACTGAACTAGATTAGGATCCTATTGGCACTTCGACTTTAATGGTTCACATGCCATTGAGGATGCTGGAATTTGCGATGGCTATTGATCTAGGGAAAGGCACTGCTGGGCACTGCCATTATACAGTGGTCATATAGACTATACATTGTACCCTAGAAAAAATATTTCTGTTGGTTTTTCCTTTGGGTGTATTGAAGAGGCTAGAGTTTTTGCCCTTGAAACAAATCTTGAAATGCACAATCTGTCTGCTTTTCATTCCTCCTGCTTACCTTGTTTAAGTCGTGGTAAGAGCAAAAATGCCATAGCCATGCATTTTTTGGCTGCACTATTATGTGGAGAGAAAAGCTGGTTGAGTCTTTTTTTTTGTGCAATGCAATGACCGCGGTTGAATCAAATCTTTCTGCGCAAACATGTTTTGTTATGTCACGTTCCGATCTCTGTAATCTGCCATCGTTTAAAGTTTTCTCTGGCTATAAGCTTGTAGGTTACAAATACAAATACAAATTTAAATATTGATTTAGTATGGCAATCCGTTGTTATCTAGTATGGTTTGGATGTCTGGGTAATGCCAACTTTTCCCGGGTTCGAATCCCGGCAATGGAATTCTTTGCCACTGTACCTATTCTCTATTGTACTCCCTAATAATCTCAATTACGATGTCATCAACTCATGACCCTAAACGTTCATTGAGATTGTTGTTTTCCATGTTATGAGTAGAATTTCATCTGGAATTGTAAGGATTTGCTCTTAATTAAACCAGGTAGATAGACATCTATATATTAGATGTTACTGGTCCAACTTACATTATCTTGAACTATAATTTTGGCAAAGTGGCATGTTTTTAGTCTTGAACATCTGTTGGAGTTGTTTTGACATTTTTTAGAGGAGAATAAAATATGTTGTTTAAAACTCATTGAGCGTATTTAGATATGTAAAATACTCAGATACCCAAATAATCATGCATGAATATATTTAGATGTCACAGGTCCAACTTATGGTATCGTGAATTATCTTCATTGTAGCAAAGTGGTATGATTTAGTCTTAAATGTCTTTACGTGGTGTTCTGATATTCTCAGAGAAAATTAAATATATTGTTAAAAACTCAGTGAGGGTATCTAGATTCTATAAAGTATTCTATAGCCAAATAAACCAGCATGCATGAAGATCACAGCATGCATGAGTATCGGTGATCTTCATGCTGAACACACTGTAATATGCAGTCTTGCTTTTCTGTTTCTAAGAAAATGGGGGAAAGAGTCCCGAATGAGTCGGACCAGACAGTTATCTCATGGATGGCATGAATGTAAATGTGGATTGAACGGTGAATGTTAAGATTCATAACTGCTTCTATTCTGAAATAGATTGACATATAAATTTGTATCGAGCTTGCTTGAATTCTGCATTGAATGGTTAATCACATGACACCTAGGTTTAAGTAAGTTAATGAGGCAATGGAATTCTATGACATTTCTACCCTTCCATCTGTTGCCATATTGTTCATTCACTATAGGTTGGTTTTACTGGGAATATTTATAAAATCATGGGCCTATGCAGAGGTGGGCCATTATCAGGAAGCGGAAGGGCAATTTGAACGTGGTCAGTGGCTTACATCCTTCTGAGGCTCAGCTGGCTACTCGCAGAGCTGTTTCCCTGGCCCTCGACTATCCAATTGTGGACAACTTGACAGCAGCTTGTTCAAATGGTAATGGTCATTATCTGTTCTTCTAGTGCCATCTCTTGTGTAGTAAAGTGTTTGAGCTGGATCCTATACCAATGCTAATTGCTAACGAAAACAAGTCTTTGGGATAACAAACTGCAATTTAAATAGTTGTTCCTAAAGGGGCTAAGTAACAAATTGGCGGTGGGATTTTCTAGTTTCCTGTTGTGGATTTTCGCCCATGACCACTATCTGTGCTTCACATCACCTCCTTGATGTGATATTGAGTGGGCAATCTTGGCCACTTGATTTGGGGAAGTTCCTTTCTCTTATCTTTCTAATTCATTTGCCACATAATAGGTTTGGCTTTATATATTTTTTTTCTCATATTCACTGTCTCTTTCTTTCTCCCTTTGTTTGCAAGTATATTCACTCCCTCTTTTTCTCCATCGAAATAAAAATCCTCGTTTTAATTGTACCGGATGTTTTACTGTGGACTTACATTTATCCTTTTTTGAGTTATAGGTTTAGGCAATGAAGATGGTTTTTTTGGTAGTTTTAGTAGACATGGTTGAGATGATTGGAGCAGGAGAAAGGTACAGAACTTGAAATAATCGAAAAGAAAGTGAAAGAGGGAGCGAACCAAAAAGTGTGCTCAGTGGAGCTTTTCATTGTTTTAATTTTCTGTCTTGCTGCGTCTATTTTCTGGAGTTGTTTGAAAATTGTATCAGATGGCTTTGTTTGGTTTTGTTGTTTCGAAGGTGGTTAAACTATACTTATGAATTGATGATCAAAAGGCCCAACTCTCAAAAGCCAAATGCCTAAGTGTGATGGTTTTGCTTACATTGAAATCTTTGCTTTCTTAATCTTGCTATGGTTTTTGCAAACCTGATTATCTTATTTATATGATAGCAGCTGCGACAAATCCCAACAATACATCCGGTAACTCCATTCATCTTGCTATGGAAGCTTCATCAGTTGCCCAATCCCAACATCCATCTCGACAAGATTCTGCTCCTTCAACTTCATTAAAGCCTCGAGTAATCCTAAAGAGACCATCGACAAAACCTTCCCTTAGCCCCGATGCTATGGTGAAAGCTGCTGCAGTTGCTGCTGGGGCCCGCATTGCCACCCCATCTGATGCCGCCTCGCTGCTTAAAGCTGCACAGGCAAAGAATGCCGTCCATATCATACCCGGTGGAGGTTCTTTGACCAAATCAACAGTGGGAAGTGCATTGCCTCCTAATGTTCACTTTATTCGTACTGGACTAACAGCCCCGCCGCCCACCTATTCTACTGTCCCTCCTACTTCGCGGCCCTGTGGAACTCTACAAGCACAGAACAACTCTTTAAAACCTGCGCCTCTTACAGTTTCCGTGCCGACTGCCACTGAATCAAGTCCAATGGTTGAGTTTCAAATGGAGGAAACAGCTGATGTTCTTATTCCCATTGCATCCGGTGACCTCAAGTCTAATGACATCAGTAATTCTAGCTCATGCAATCCGTTGAATGGGCAACTCCAAGAAGATGGAGTTGTTTTAGGTGATTCATTTGAAGAGAGAGTTCAAGAAGATCAAGTTACAGGCAATTCATCGAACGAGCAAATCCAAGATCAACCTCCTATTTTATCCAACACACCAAATGAGCGACATCAAGAAGATCAAATTGATTTACTAAGCTCAGAAACGATCTTAAATGTTCGAAAGGATTTCGTTGAGAACTCGAAGTGTTCATCAACAAAAGCCGGTGGGGATTATCAAGCAGTTATTACTGGCAAAGAGGCAACTGCCGGGAGTGAAGAAAGAGATGGTAATAAGACAGTAGGCATGCAGGTTGAGGACGGGGGAGAAAATCACTCGGAGGAAACGCGTGAGAATGATGGCTCGAGCATGACAAAAGATGCAACTAATGGAAACATTGGAGCTGCTTGTTGAAGGAGTTGCTGGGGGGTGAAGGAAAAGGAACGACTTCGTATATAAATGACTATATTTTCACGATGCAGAAAAACCGTGTATTTGTGTTTATCATTTGATATTGTTTGTCTTCGGTTTTCTTTAGAACTTTTCAGTTGCGGACTTGCTTCTCCTAAGACAATGTTGCAGACTTGCTATGGGCATGGGCAGAATTTTGAGTTAGCTAGTTGTACTTATTTTCTTTGGCTATAATGAAATGTGCATGTAGTAGTTGTACTTATTTCCGATGAATCAGACTGAAGAATGGCCCAGGCACTTCTATCTGTCAGTTGTTATGCTTCTACACTTTTCAGGTTTGGCGTGTTGTGAGCAATAAGGGAAGAATGTTGAAAAGTCAAAAGTAAAGCGTAAAATAAAAGATACGCTTATATTTTCCGTTCGTAAAAAGTTGATGTAAAATGAAATAACTTTGTGGGAATTACTTTAGTATTTTAGGGGGGTGTGATGAGGTGTCTTTGTATGTCATAGGTCTTGTCTTATGTTTAAATGTCTAGATCGGATCTTTAAACCCATTTATTTTGATAAATTCCAACATTGCACACCAGGAACCAATCCGTGTAACCGCAGGAATGAATGAGTCATAAACCTCACATCATGGGTGTATTAACCAGCCAAAACTGCAGGACTTTTGAGCTGCATCGTCTACAATCAATGAACCCGGAAGGGACCTTTTGGTTGCCTCGAGAAACCCTCCAAATGTCCAAGTTCATTCACGAAATTTCCAACACTTTTTCCTTGTGCACTCCTGATGCCGTTGGGGCTTAATGGGCCCTGACATTCTCATCTTCCAATTGAATTCTTCAGAAAATTATGATCCAAACACCGCACTAAGACATGTGACTTGCTGGGGGCAACAAGATACCCACTTTTTGTCCACTGTAAGAACTCACTATTGTGAAATCTCAAATTTTCACAAGAATCAAAATCACCCTCCAAAACAAACAGAATTTGGAAAACTGCATTACTTTAGAATAATCTAACATTTATATGTCATTCTAAAACATCAAAAAATAAACCCAAAAAACAAACTATGGTGGCAATGAACCTAAGTCACTATATTGTTTCTGCAATGCTGGACTCATGCAATGAAACAGTGATGATGGCTTCTGCTTCCTTAACCTAACCCCAAACAAGAAAGACTTCAATGGAATCCGCGACCGACTCGACGAACCTTTTCTCTCTTTGTTTTTCACTCCAATTTCCTCTTCCAAATCCTCAAGTGTCTTTGCTATCTCACTCTGCAATTCCTTCACCCGTTCGAGTCCCTCATGCAATTTATAACCCACCTGGTTATTCTCTTGCTTCATGTTCAAAACCTCCCCTTGGAATTTTGCAGCCTGATAACTCGAAAGCAAGGTTTCTTCTCCCTCCTTAGACCCTGCATTGGAAACTCTCGATATCTCTTCGTGAATGCTCGAGAGAGAAGATAACCTGTTTTGCAAGTCATCTTCAAGTAAGGAATTGTGCTCCAACCAAAGTGCTAACTCAGTTTGTATCTCCCTCAAGTGTGTGTATATCGGGCGAACATCTGAAGAATTCATGGCCGAGCGGCTTTTGCTACTGCTTCCCTCTTGATTTTTGCACTCCCTTAGTTTTGTCAACTCATCTTGTAAATCCTCAACTGAAGTCTGGAACTTCTGTATCTGGTGAAATGAGGTGGTGAATCTTAACCAGAACTCAATGTTTTCCTCAAGAAGTCCGTCTATGTCTGAACGGAATTTCTCCTCCACCATTGACACTGAATGAGGCTCATCAACTGAAATTACCCTTTTCTCCCCTTCTTCTTTGCCTTTCCTATCCCGGGATTCAACCTCTTGTTCATCTAGCAAATCAGAGAGTTGATTTTGATCTGAAATTACCCTTTTCTCACCTTCTTCGCCTTCCCTTTTCAAAATGGTTTCTGGAGTTTCATTGAGCCATAAGTTGAGCTTTTTATGCAAAGATTGAATTTCTCCATCCTTTAAATCATTAGCATCCTTTAGCTCCTTTATCTGGACAGCGTACTTAAAGAGGCTTACGCGATTGTCGTTCTCCATTTCACCAAGTTTCTTCCTTGCCTCCTTATAGTTCCTGCGAACCAAATTGTACTGCTCCAATAGAATCTTCTCTCTGTCATCCAACCCATTCGAAAACAGTTCCTGCCAGTTCGGTTGTTCTTCGTCCTCGGTAATTTCCAGCTCTTGTGACCCCACAATGTGATTTTCGTGACTCTTTGACTGAATGTAGTTGTCGTCTTCATTAGCTTTCCCATAGGTACTGCAATAAGGAACATCATCTTTCTTCTCTAAGTTCTCTTCCTTTTTTGTACTCACATCTTCTGAAATAGGCGAATCATTAACCGGATCCACCATGTCTTCGTGTTCTTTCGACTCTTCTTCCAGATTGGCATGTGGAACTCCCTGCATTTGAAATTCTCCCAAAACATTGTCGCGATGATTACGTGGGCTGGACTGAGCAAAGTTCTCCCTTCCTCTGACATGATTATAATCCAGAGATTTGTCGGTCCTTTTTTCTACCATTTTCGTGTCCTTTGGGATGATCTGGTCCTCACCGGGCCCCACAACACTTCCGTGTTCTTTGAACGCTCTCTCTGGAGAATCATCAAAAGGATTGCTTGGGCCAGAGTGGACAATGTTTCCTTCTTCGGCATTCTTTTTGTGTTCCATTTTCGTATCTTCTGAGCAGATCGAGTGATTACCGGGCCCCACGACACATTCGTGCTCTTCGAACACTCTCTCTGGGAAATAATCAAAAGGATTGGTTGAGCTGGAGTGGACAATGCTTCCTTCCTCAGTTCTAACAGAACCTCTGGGATCTTGATTGTCAAATTTCTCCTCTCCCTTTTCTGTTACCACAACTGCTGAGATCACTGGGTCATTGAACCCTTTCGAATCCATACCCAAAACAGCTTTAACTTGCCAATTTACGGTCTGATCTTCATGTTCATCGCGTGGGTGGAACTGAAACCAATTTTCTTCCTCAGCTATAACAACAGTACGAAGACCAGGAGAACAATTATTCTTCTCTTTCTTTATCACTTCATCACATGCCGGAGCCGTAATTTCCTTATGTCCACTTAACACTTCATTTACTGGACCTTCAACAAAATAATCATCAAGGCGAAAACTGAGTTCACGCTGTATAAATCTCTCTTCAGCTTTGACGGAAACATTATCGTACTTCTGAGCTTCCCCTTCCGTTCTCAACTTTTCGGCATCTTGATTTTCTTTGACCTTAGTTTCTGCATTGGCATTTGGAACATCTCTCATTTCCACCGGTACTACCAAATGATCGAGGCAACTGCTGAGATTGGGCTGAACAAAGCTCTCTTCAGCTTTTGTAGAAACATCGTCTCTCTCATTGTTGGAGATATTGGAATGATAACCAAAAGCCATCGCTTCTTCACTTTGGTTGAACCTTCTCTTTGGATAGACATTCGGGTCATCCCTCACTTCAACCTGTTCCAAGACACAAACCTTCTCTTTTGAGATCTTTGACTTCTTGTTTGAAAACGCGGGTTCTTCTTCTACTTGAAGATCCTTTTCTTTGAACATAACTATTTCCTGGACCTCCTCTACCTCTTGCTTAACACTTAGCAGTTTCTCACAGAGATGATCAATGCTGAAACTCGCCTGCGTGAAACGAATTTGGAGATTTCTGTTTCGGTTTTCGACATTCTGGTTGAGATTTTGAACTCTAAGCAATTCTTCCTCCAACTCTCTTATCTTGTTGCTCTTACTATCTGACCACTCCATCAAAGCCTCCTTGTTCTCCTCAAGACCCCGAAGGTGCCCCTGAAGCTCGTCTGATTCTGATCGTAATCTCTTTATGAAAGCATTTTGGGAAGACAATGAAGTTTCTAAAGTAATAACTTTTTCAACGAGTTCATCAATTTTCTCAGCTAGTTCGGACATGGTGAGAGATTCGCCAGAAGAATCCACCTGCAACTGTTCTTTAATCTTTTCCCTTAGCAATTCCAAATCATTTCTCTCCTTTTCCCCAGTGCTTTCAATTTGTTGGTCTAAAACCTTAACTTCCGTGCTTTCACTCAACTCAAGTGTTTGGTTCGCAAAATTCTCTTTGAAAATCTTCAACTTCTCATAGGATTCCTGGATCCTTCGGCACTCAATTCTAGCCTCTTCATCTGATACTTTCTGCTTCTCTTCCAACCGAATCAAAGCCTCTTGACAAGATTTCAAGGCTGTTGCCGCCATTAATGTCCGAGCCTCTTCATCCTCGATAAAAGTGCCAATTCCAAACTCATCTTGTAATGAGTTAACTTTGCCTTGCATTTCTGTAATCTGCTCCTCAATTTCCCAGTACTTTGCAACACCATTTTCATATGAACTTTTAATGAATTCCTTTTCAGTTTGAAGCCCCAAAATGTCCTTTTGAAGCTTATCGATTTCCTCGAGTGCCTCAGCTTTGCTCATCCCTGAAGTTGTCTTAGCATCAGTGGTGGTGGTGGGACCGCTCATTTTGAGCAATCCTTTTTTGGACATCAATCTAGTAGGGGCTTTGAAACTTTTCTGTGGGATCTTGGTAACTTTGGGGATGTTTAACTTTGGGACTGCCGGAGAATTCTTTGAGGGTTGTTTGGAATCACTAAAAGGAGAGGATGCTGTAGTTGTGGTTGTGGGTGAAATTTCATCATCTTCTTCGTCCATGGCTAGTTGCACTTTTTCTGGACAAACAGAGGCAATGGTACGATTTGCACTTTGCAACTCTTTCGATATGTGATCATACCTCTCAGCCAAAGCTCTGTATCCCCGGAAAGAGTCTTCAACAAAGTTCAGTAGTTCTGGCCTCTTCTTGTAGTACATTTCTGCCCTCTGGGCAAAGGAGTCTCCATCTTCCTCGATGATTTTGACTATGTATTCTACCTTCTCCTCCATGTCTGTAATTTTCATAAAATCATATCAATGATAATTGATAACCATATCATTTCACTTCATTAGGTACTATTATTCTGAATAAAGAGAGAGCAATTTTGTTCACCCTCCTTAAAAGAGGGTGAAGAAAACCCTCCCTCCTATTGGTTGAAAATTGTGGGTCCCACCACAAAATGATGTCATGCTTACCAAAAAGTATAGTGTGCTGGCATGAAATATAATACCATCCTCACATGTAAAACAATTTAAAGGGGGGGGGGGGGGGGGGGGGGCGCATTGAAACATTAGTAAAGTAAACAAGTACTGTATGGAACTGTGGCAAATGGACTATTCAGTTAGACACCCCTTGACCTTTGTCATTCCCTAACCCAATCAAGTAGTAGTAAGTATTGCAATGGACGATTTTTTATTGGTTAGTGATACCACCACATGGTATCACAGTTATACCCAATATTTAATCTCATGAAAGATCTCTCAAGGCATTATATCCAATCCTGGCTACTGCAAAATGAAATGAAATCCTTAAACATCCTAATTGTTACGTCAATACATTAAAATACAAGCAGCACCTTTGAACAGAAAATGATCAAATTGAAGATCAGACTGAGATAAAAAGAAGTACAACAACAACAATAACAGAACCCATCTAGTCCCCAATCATTGGGGGTATGGGCGGGGATGGTTGAGAAACAGACCTAACCTTTGGCAATATGCACAAAGTGGTTGCGCTCAGAATACCACTGAAACAGTGGCCCCCCTAGACCTCCAAGAACCGAGGAGCTACACGGACGTTTTGTTGCAGAACCATGCCCCCAAATCAAAGCCAAAAGGCATCAAGGAGGGCAAGCCTAGAGACCTAAATCAATATCTGTACTCATTACCATGCTTCCTTCATTCATGGTCCAGAGCATCTCAGTAATGAGTACAAAACTGAGATAAAAAGAAGTAACCACATAAATATAGTTTGTCATCTTGTTGAGGGAGGCTTCTAAAAACTTAACCACCAAAAGGGTTATATATCGCATCAAGGAATAAATTTTTGTTTTGTCTCCATCGAAACGGCTTGCATCACACGGCTCCTGCCCCAGTACTCTGTTCAAGGGATCAGTTGTTTTTCAACATTTGATTACATCCATCAAAACCTCAACGTTACATCAGACCCACGGATGGTACTAGCAGAGTAGAAACGAAAACTGTTTCCTACTGCAGTTCTGTTGAAAATACCAGTAAGATTGAAGCTCCTAATTTCTCCAGAGGATAATGTCATAACTCGAAATGTAAAAAAATGCTCAAAACTGCTGCTTGGTTTGTATGCATATTAGCTTTGAACAACTGAAGAAAAATGTTGTGGCCATAGTGGTATCTATCTTTGGATTCTACTATAATACAACATAAAGCTTTTGCTGAGTATGTTTTTTACCCTGAACTGTTATAGACCTCTTTTATAATGCTGGCTCGTAAGGCACAGAAAATAGATCGCTGCCAAAAATCATTTGTAGGACTCACTCCCAAATACCGTGTGTACAGTTGTTGAATTGAATTAGTCTTTCCCTTGGGTAGAATATCGATGAACCCACGTTGTTCCTGATGCAGTTGAGTGAGTGGTTTCTCTGGGTGTTAAGAAAACATTAGTTTTTTCTTCTAGTACTTGCAACGATATTTTTTCATGTTCATGTTCATATTCTACTTCTACGAACATCATGTCAAATTGTCAATCCTCTCAGATTCTTGTTTTGGCTAGTAGGGAAAGACACTTTTTTGGGACTTAGTTGTGAATAGTCATTCGTATGGAAGGATGTTTAATGGAAGTGGAGCATATACTAGTATATATGCCTGTACATCGAAGTGATCAAACCATATGCGAAGCTTTAGGTGTGCGTCTACATCCACGAAGCACATTTCTTAAGGAAACTCCGTTAAAGGGGCCGCCCCCAGTGCACAAGGCTCCCGCTACTGCAGGCTCTAGGGAAGGGTTAGATGTATGCTTACCCCCGAAAACAGAGAGGTTGTTTCCACAACTCAAACCCGTGACCTCCAGGTCACATCGGAGCAACCTTGCCATTGCGCCTGGGCCACCCGGGAAGATCCATTGCAGTTTCTTCAACAAAGTAAAATAGTTGGACTAACCATCGACATATCCACATTCGTGAACCACAATTAGTTTGGTCTTCTTACGTGGTTCTGCGGTTGATTTCGTCGAATTTTCCCCAAACCGGGAATCCCTTGATATGTAGAAAGGGTAACGGATGGGATCAAACTTTGACTGAAATTTCCCAAACAGGCCAACACCAATATCAGAACCAGGGAGGAGTCAGGAATTTCGCTACACATGGGCGAGCCTACATAATTCGTAGGAAATTTTTTGAATTTTTTCTTTCTATATAATACTAGAGGGTTTCTTTTTTTCTTGCAGGGGCGACCGCCCTACTGTCACCCCGGCTCCGGCTCCATCCCTGATCAGAACCAAAGTAAAATTTGGCATTTTTAGGTTTTTCAGAGGCCATTTGTGAAATTTTAATTAGGGCAGGAAAACTAGTCAGGCAATGAGATTCAAAATCAATCATCAGAAGCTTTTTCTTGGTCCAGTTTCTAACCCAAAAAAAAAATGTATGTGACATGCATGCATACATACATACATACAAACAAACCAATGTACGTATACAGATGCATATCTATATGTGATGAATAAAGGAGGTTTGATGCCCAGATTGAAGTATCAAAATGAGGATTTTACCTGAGAGGTTTTGGTCCAGCCATTTTGACTGTTTTGTCCTTATGTGGCTTGCCCACCACCATGAATATGCATTCCTTGCTGCTCTGTGCAACATCTTCTCTCTCCCTCCTCCCTCTCTCTCTCTCTCTAAAATTGTATATCCATGGCGGATTTGTTACAATCAAAATCTGATGAAGAAGATGGCGCAGATTCTGATTGGAGATCAAAAACAAACCTTTGTGGGGAATGTGTCTGAAAATGGCTCAGATATGGAGAGGAGAATAGTTCGCCCAAAAACTAGGTGTGTAATGCATGCCGATAGTGGGACCCACGTGACGCCAGAGAACGCGTAACACACATTAAAAAAAAAAAAACTTCGCCAACATCGAACGACTCTTGACACATCTTGGATGGTCTCCAAGTATAAATAATTTCCTTGGTACACACCTTGACTATCCCCATCGTACATTACTGCGAGATCAACACATTTTATGATGCGACTTGTTTCCAAATTAAGGAGAAGATTTTTGGGTGCCAAGTGAGTAGTGGTATACGGGGTGCCGAGTGCCAGTCTTGGGCATCCAAAAATGTTTTGAACGACCCATATTTTAAAGGAAGAAATAGGAGAGAGAGTGGGAGAAATATGAACCGTCCAAACAATTTTGGACGGGGAGATGCGCAACGGGTACCACCATGTATCCGTCTCCGTCTGGCACGCAAGTTTTTCTCCAAAATAAGGCAGGCATATCTTTTTAGTTTCTTCTCTTTGTTATGGTCCATTTTTATTGGATTTGATTTGATTTGATAAAATTCCTCAGCAATCATAGGCTGGTGTTACGGTGGCTAGGATCTTACTCTAGACCAAGTAACAAACGTGTTATTTTCTTAAGTAAATGAAATGAGATTGGTGCCCGCTCAATAATCCTAACCATTGACTTCTTGCCACGTCGCCTAGTAGACGGCTTTGCGAGCCAATTAGCACGCAGACTTGCCTTGCGATTGCGCAAGAAAATTTTGCGCTGAAAGATTTGCTTAAAGGTTTTATGTCAACCATGTATATATCAGTCTCCCTACAATTGTTAATAGAGCTGTTTGTAAGCATCTTGATCGATCGTGCGCAATCAGACTCAAAATAACTTGAGTATCTTAAGTCTTCCCGCCATGGAGCAAGCAACTCGAGTTTTCCCGGTTCTAGCTACTAGAGCTGAACCTACTTTAATCTTGCCATAATTGATTCTATAACCTCGCCAATAGAATCTCAAGCTATATCTGCAAAGGCCGCTCGTCTACCTGACAGATTCAATGCACCATCGCGGTTGAATTTTCATAAACCAAAAGGAGAATATTGCCAAAGAGAAGTATTACTATCCTTGAGAACACGATAACAACTGACAAGAGAAGGGTAAGTCGTCAAATAAAATGTCTGAAAGTCGTACGATCAACCGCAACTAAAACGAGAATCAACCTGGCTACGCGTACGTACGCGCACATGTACGTACGCGCACAAACTCATTTGGACCGTCCATTTCAGGATTCGACGGTCCGGATTATTAAAAGACTCTTACATGTAAGAGTTAACCGTTACATGTAAGAGTCTTTTTATAATCCGGACCGTTGAAAACACTCACGGACGATCAAGATGCACTGTCCGTGCATGTTGCGTACGCGGGATATGTGTACACATCGAATTTTTGAACGAGAATAAGTCAAAAAAGTGTCTAAAGGTAATCTTTTGAAAAGGTTTCCTTTAAAGTAACGGCATTGTTCACATTGTTTATAACTCCCCAAATAATTGCTATCTAAAAGTCCAAAGAGTTTTTCATGCGTATTGAGAGGTGGAGTAAGAGGAACAAGGGGCTGGGGAGCAGAGGAGGCAATGGAGTCGATGGCTAGGCTCCGTTCCGCTTATCAACTTGTTGGACTATTTCCTAGAGTTTAAAAAGTCTCTTTTAATACTATAAGAAGTCTAAAAAATTCAAAAAGCTATAATTAAAGAAATAATTTTACTTTTGCCTGTAGCTTAAAGACAAAAAAAAACTACGAGAAACACGTCTTAAATTGTAGCCATAGTTGATTGCGGAATAGCTTGGCCTAGGACAAGGGAGATTACTGTTTTTGAGTGAAAAAAAGTAGTATTCATTTTTATTGATTCAGTAGTCAACTGATGTGACTCTCACGTAGTAACACATTTTTTAATCACATTATAGTTTTGATTCTATGTATCCTTTTGCTTTCATCTTCTTCTTTTTTAAGGATTCTTGTGATTTCCGTCTCTTCAAAAAATCACTACATGTTGAAATTGTGCCTTTTAGATTGTTCGCCTTACGTAATACTTCCTCACCCCAAAATATTTATCGGGTCCTCAAAACAAAAAAATTCAAAAACAATACAAAAAAATTTAAGGAAAATTTAAAGAACATTCAACAATTTATTAGATATCAATGAATTCCTTTAATTTAAAAAATGAAAAAAAGAAATATTGTTTTTGAGCTATCGTTTTGTGGACGAACAAACACGGAGGCTATACTAGAAAATCCAACCGCAAGTGGTGGTTAGCTCATGCGGTAGAGCTTTTGGATACCTCACATAGAAACACTATATCCCGGGATCGAGTCTCATCCCCTTCTTCCCATGTAATATATTACAAAATAGGAATGACGAACGACAAAAAAAAAACTAGAAAACCCAACACAAATTCAGTTTATACCCTGACCCGAACTAAAAGAACCCGTGTTGGAATTAACAACACGTTTTAAGACTGTTCCAATTTCGCTGCGACTCGATGATGTGAAAGAATGAACCGAGATTTCGGCGCACGTTAGTGGGTAAGCCCGTGACCTCGCCACGTAAGTCCTTTTTGGGACTATATCCAAAACAGTCCTCTTTTTTTGGACCAGGCAACTGCTCCGAAAACTACACCTCCCTGCGCAAGTTATCACCCTCCTCTCTCTCTCCTCATCACAGAAGCATAGGCTCAAATTTGGCGATCGCTTGAAGGTAATTATCAGCGTTTGTGATAGTTTATCCGCGGAACAATTGAGAAGTTTAGGGCTTTGGTTTCACCGGAGATTTTTCCGCGTTAATTTCGAGTCTAGGGTTTAAGAAACAAGAAATGCTTGTTGTCGAGTCGTGTTTTGACAATTACCGAGGTTAACTTTTGTATCTGAGGAAGGGTAGGGGAAGAAGATAGAAGAAAATCAAGTGTCTTTATCATCTGTTTTGTGTGTATATGTGATGGCTTGGTTGAGAGATCTTTCACGGTTATGCTATGAGCTTAAAGCGACTAACTTGAATTGAAAAATAATTTTGTGGTTTACTTATAAGGAGTAAATTTGTTGCAATCCTGAAACTGAGGGTTTTTTTTTTTTTTTTTTGTGGTTTACTTATGTTTGTAAGGCCAATAATCTTGAGTAGGAATGAAAATTTGATTAATAGGAAGAATCAAATAGTACCTAATAATCTACTACCTGAGGTAATTCAATTTTTGAATTTCTTGGTAAATCTTGAGAGATGTTTCACTGTTGTGCTTTGAACATAAACGTCTAACTCGCTGATTTGATAGATAACCAAACCGAGCCTTATGTCCCAATGTCCCAAATCAATTGGGGTCGGCTACATGAATCATTTTCCTCCATTGAACTCTGTCAAGTGTTGCTTGATCACTTAGACTTAGTAGATTCAAATCCTTGCGCACTACCGCATCTAATGTCAATTTGGGTCTCCCCCGAGCATTGCTACCTAAAGCTATCCTATCCGCTCTCTTAACTACTGCATCCGCTGGTCTACGGTAGACATGCCCAAACCACCTAAGCCTATTTTCCCTCAACTTCTCCTCTATAGGTACTACACCTACCATCTCGTGGACTGTTTTACCTATCTCGTCTAGTCTTACCACACATCCACCTCAACGTTGTCATTTCCGCTACACTTATCTTATTCACTTGTTGTTTCTTAATAGGCCAGCATTCTGTCCCGTAAAGCATCGCTGGTCTTATGGCAGTTCTATAGAATTTTCCCTTCAATTTTGTTGGTACCCTCTTGTCACACAGTACACCAGTAGCGCTTCTCCACTTGAGCCACCCCACTTGGATCCCATGGGTCACACATCTGCAATCTCTCCATCTTGACTAGTAATAGAGCCTAAAAACCTAAAATGGTCACTCTTTGGTATCTCTTGGTCTTGAATCATCACTCTTTCTTCGTACGCACTTCTGGTACCATTAAACTTGCAAGCCATATACTCAGTTTTACTCCTACTTATCCGAAAGCCCTTAGACTCTAATGCTTCCCGCCAAATTTCTAATTTTGTATTAACATCGTTAGCAGTTTCATCTACAAGGACAATATCATCTGCAAACAACATAGACCATGGGATATCCTCTTGAATCTGTCTTAGTCAATTCATCCATAACTAAGGCGAAAAGGTACGGGCTCAAGGCTGACCCTTGGTGCAATCCTAGTTTGATGGGAAATTCACTCGTTTCCCTGCTGGTGATCTAATGGCAATGACGGCACCTTCATACATGTCTCTAACCACATCGATATACCCTTTGATCACTCCCTTTCTCTCCAGAACCCACCATATAATGTCTCTAGGCACCCTATCATAAGCCTTTTCTAGGTACCCTTTGCAGCATTGATACTGAGGGTTGTCTTTTGAATTCTCCTTTTTGGGTATGTTTGGAGGAACTTTCGTTAGGTAGGAGAATTTGATTAGTAGAGGGAATTTCAAATAGTAGCCAATAATCTAATGCCTGAGATAATTCAGTGGTTGAACTTCTTGATAAATATTATCCAGGAAATATCCTCTTTTGTTTGAATTTTTGGTTTATGGATTGAGTCTGGAATTGAAGATTGTCAAGGTGAGGGGAGGGATCAAACTTTTGGGATTTTTGTTCCTTCCTTTTTCTGTTGCATTTCAAATGTAGGAATCATGGGATTGCGACATCACATTTGATTCTCTCTCATTAGTTCAGTCATCCAAACTGAGCCAAATTTATGGGTTTTGTTTTTTCAGCTACCAATACTGGAGGGTTTACATTTGATGTATTCAGGATACCTTTGGAATGTTAATGGATCAGTTTGTGGGTGAAGTTTTTCAGTTTGTGTCTTTTAGCAATTAGTTTTAGTAAGCCTATATTACACAGATGCCCATATTTTATTTGGCGAAGTACCCTTGTCGACACCACACGGGTTTGTGATGTGTCAAGTGCTGCTATTTTCATTTGGATACGGCTTAGTGGAGATTAAGGCCTCCTCTACTCAATAACAAACCATCACAGAGGTGAGGGCTGCTGATGCAAAAATCAATGAGATCAGTAGGGCCCTTTGGGGGGATCGACTACAAACCTTCATCATCTAGCCCTTGGTCGGAACACCCGCATGTTTTCGTGTTGAATCGACTTCGATCCTTGGCATGGACATCGACATCATCGCCTCTCTCTCTCTCTGATCGTTAGATGCCAATGGGCTTGCCACTTGCCTCTTTTCTCGTCTACCGTCTATGTCGTTTGCTTCTTCCACGAATATACATATATATTTGTATGTATACAATTTTTAATTGTGTATTGATTATAGTTGTACTAAAATCTAGCACAGGTGCATTGTGCCTTTAATATTTTGTGAAGGTAAAAGGCCATAGACTAATAAGGTCCTAATGTAAAATGATAAATCTGTTCTTTTAGCTTAGTTTATCAGTAACTGATCATTTTAGATAGATAATCCAATGACATGACTAGTGAGTTCTGATTCGAAAGGAAAAATCCCCGACCATTTGCGTTGACACTTACGGCTTATTATTTCTGAAACGAGAATAAATTTTGTTTTATGAGCTGTTAGTAATGCTGCCTTTGAGTCCCTTTACTTTTTGATGTGCAATGCTGAGTCTTTATTACCAGGTATTATGGCCCTGTGTGTCATAATTTGATACTGTCCTAGTGGACAGTGCTATCAGTTCGCATTTCTTTTAAGCAAAATTTAGGCTGATTATGCAGATAGGCATATCTATTCATTGGCACAAGTCTGTTTCCTTGTTTTCCAGATAGGTTTTCATAAGCTTGACTTGACGGTGCTTTTCATGTTAGTTAAAAATTTATTTATCTGCTCCCATTTCTAAGTTTGAACTTCATCATTGTACTGTGGTCCTTATGCTGCCAGTCTGTGGGTGGTTCCTAATATGGACTGGAGTTTCGGCTTATTTTTTATGCTCTTGTCAGTTGTCATCCCCTGACTTTTTTAATTTGTTGGCTTCAACTTGACAGGTCTCATCTTTTGTGGTAGTTCTTGAAATCGATATTCTCTCTGCTCTCTTTTCGGCTATATAGTTCTGTGTTCGGTGTACGTTTCATCTGAAAATTGTTATATTGTACACAAAGTGGAATTTCTTCTTTGACTGAAAATGGCCATTGCTCGTTCTTTGTTACTGTCCCACGATTTTCACAGCGGCAATCGACATAATAGTCCACATGAGGTACGTGATTTGCATGTCAAATTAAACTGGGATTGCCGGTGCTGCTTCTTTATCTTTTTACTTATTTATTCTTGGTCTAATTGGTATTACAGGGCTTGATAGGCAAGGGCAGCTTACATTTGTTCAGCATCACTCTTTCATCACATGTTTTGGTAGTAAAGAAATTTGGCAGCGTATGTGATGTCAATATATGTGTCATTTGAATTACGTATTCTGTACTTGGTGGAAGACATCTAGTCATGGCCTTTTGTCTGTATAGGTTTCCAGATAGATTCGGTTTTCTACCATGTAAAATTATTGTGGCTGAGCTTCTGTTTTATTACATTTTGAAGCTTAGTGGATTTAGTATTATGTGGTATGCGGTGGAATAATCTAGATTTGGATTTTCTTTCGGATTTATTGGTTTTGTTTCTAAATATTAGCACTGACCTTAGCTTTAATCTCAGAGCACCTTTTGCGTACTTGAGAGTAGTTTTTTTCTTCTTCTTTAAACTGATATGTTACCAGTTCTGTGGTCTTTCTGGAACGTACCAGCGAATGTTCCATATCAGTGGCTTGTCGCTAAAATTCGGTGTCGGAAGTTACTTTTTTTAGCCGGTTAATACGGTATTTAGCTTTTTACTTCTTCTACAGTAAGTATTTTTGGAACAAATGTATAGCACTTGGACCTTAAAGAAATATGTCCGTAAGCAGTTATTATTCAGTTTATCTTGATCTCATGTTCGTCTCTTATGATAATCTCGGTGCGCCTTGCATGTTCTCATTTTTGTGCACCTTGTCATGCCTTATATTTTGTTACACATATTGAAGCTTGCAAATTTTGGTTTCTATATATGCAGCAACAGGATGCCTGGAGTCATCATGAGTTCAATGATGTTTACAGACGAAAAAGTTCTCAATCTTCCAGATGTGATGTTTTTCAGTGCCGAGCATTTCTAGTACCAAGCGGAGGCAACGGAATTCCTGTTCTGAAAACTGCTGTCACTGCACTGACCAAGTATAACTGCGTTATTACTTTTGTTTTAAATTTTGATTCACCGGTCTGGTGTTCGTGTCTATTTATTGGCTAATTCCATTTTCTTCCTCTATTTTTTTTTGGTTTCAGATGTGTGTCGGTTAATCCTAAAAGGACTTGATTGTCATTGTCATGCGCATGAATAAACTTACGGGAGGTTTTTTTATCCGTGACATGTTCGGCATCACTAGCTTAGTAGAACCTATGTTTTTAAGGGGGAGAGATATGGTATTGGGTTCAAATATTCAAACTCAGCTCACGATCCCGGTCATTACTCATTAGCGTTGCTAACTACCCGGACGACCCTAAGGTTCAATGACAATTCGTTGATGGTGTTCATAAAGTTATAAACATCTTGGTTCTGTCCAAACATGCATGAATACACATGAGTTAGATGCATCTTCCTTTATCTCATTAAGTTAATCTTGAAGTGCCAAAACTCAAAAGTCATAGGTCCCAGATTTTCTTGTTCATTTTTGTTTATGGCGTTTGAATTTAATTAGGAACTCGTTTAAATAATCGATGACGGCTGATTTACATAGGTTGATTTTCTTTCCTGTTTTTTTTTGGGTGCTGTTCAGTCGGTATCTAACATTGTTTCTAGAGGAGCAGATAGAATTATCGATGATGGCTGAATTCCGTTAAATAACATATAGGACAAGAAAACATATATCGCGTATGGACTCCAAAAGGAATGCCATACAGATACCTGTCAATTGCTTCCGTCGGTTCATTAAAATAGTTTCAGTTTCGGATGCTTATAAATTGACGCCTATTCTCATTTCATATTTTTTTCTTTCTTTCTCTCCCATTATTGTTTTATGATGCCTCTACAATATTACCCTATGCAGGTCATATAAGTCTTTAACTATAAGCCCCATTTTACTTCAGTTGGTTCCAGCAGTTGGTATCATTGCCTTTGCTGCATGGGGTCTTGGGCCGCTTATGCGTCTGAGCAGGGTTCATCTACTTCATGTACAGTGGCTTTCATGTATCTGTTTCCCCTGAAATTATTTTTACTCTAGTTCCTCTCAGCAGTTGTTGCATCCCTGAATTTTCTGCAGAAGAGTGACGATAGTTGGAAAATGTGTAGTACACACCATGTGATGACCTCATACCTTCAACCGCTGCTGCTATGGACTGGAACAACACTTATATGCAGGTTTCAGTAACTTGGTTATTTCTTCCTCGCAAGAAATTAATGTAATTCTTATTGAAATTATTATTCCCTCCGTCCTAAATTTATTGTCCACTTTCACTATTCGCGACACCTCAAAAAATTGTTTCTATTTTCAAACGTATAATCATAAATAAATATGTTCAATGTGGCTCTTGTTTCATAGTTCTCGATTAATTCTATTAAACAAATTTTTCAAAATTATCAAGAAATTTGGAACAGAGGGAGTAGTGAGTACTATACTATGTGGTACTAACTACCATGGTATCTCCTTCAGGGTGTTGGATCCTATGATTTTACCTACACAAGCAATGCAAGCAGCCAAACAACGAATTCTGGACGTTGTTGGATCACTATCTACAGTGCTGGCTTTTGCATATTGTCTATCAAGGTAATGTGGTTGCTGTCAACCATGTCTCTCTGGACTCTCTTATTGATGGATTGGTAAATGCATCGTTCTCCAAAAAATCAGTTGTAGCATTTTTTTATATTTTTATTTTTTGTGGCATTAAAAAATTGGATGATCACCTTTGCTTATTGTAGAATTCTGAACTAACAATAGAATCTTTTGGTTTTTGGTTTTTGGTTGGATATGCATCGTGTTGTTTACATACATCTACAATTTGTGTTGGCAGATTGATACAGGTTGTACAGAAAAAAATTATGGAGACAATTGACTCTAACGATCCAAGATATGTATGTTTCTGTTGCTTAAATTTTCTAGTTGCTTACAATAATTTTTTGTTATAAGATGCAAAAATGTATGAAGGCAGCATTTACAAGAGAAAACAACATTGATCACTAAACTGATCTTTGCGAAGTAAAGAAATAAAAAGGTCATATATCAGACAGAAAGGAATAGGTACCTGATATTGTTGTATAATTAATGGAAACCGTGGTTACTAAGAAGTGTGATCCATGACTTCATTTAACTAACTGAACGCAGTGAACCTTTTTGGCTTGCGTGGAAGAAAATAATTGAATTGGCTGCTTTAGCCAGTAGCTCTGATGGGTTTATCCTTGATGAATTGGCTGCTTTAGCCAGTAGCTCTGGTCATACCTCTTCTATGATATTGTTGTCCATTTGAAGGAGCAGACTCTGTAGCAACCTCTTGTTAATCTGCAGTACATTTTGGCTTTTACATTGTCCTTCTGTGAAAGAGGGGAAAATGAAAAGAAAGAAAATCCATGTACCTTTTTCTTTACGTGTTCTGTTATGCACATATTGGTAAAGCTTGGTGTGTCACAAATATTGCCTCTAGTTAAAGAGAAATTACAGGTTTTAAGTGAACGAGAAGAGTAGTTTATTTACTTTAAAACGGTATTTGTTTTCAAAACTTCCATGAGATAGGTTCAGCTTCCTGCCATCCTGGCGCCTGCTGAAAGATTTTGGTTTCTAACTATGGATTACTGATGATGTCAGCTTTCCTTTCTAGTTGTTTGATGAGATAAAAAAATGCATCGTCATTTGTTAGTTACTCATCAGTTTGTTTCTTATGCTTCCTGGGGATCTTCATTGGGGTTAGTAGAGATATATCTCTTGGGCTAAAGATTCTTATTGGTGCAATAAAATTCTGAATCTGTTTTGAGGATATCGATTATTGATGCCTTTCAAAATGCGGAGAACTTTATGAATTACATTGGTTGATTGACATTTCGAGGAATGCTTACCACATAATTTACTCTTTTAAATTTGATTTACCGTTTTAGCTTCTAGCTTTTTGAATTGCATTTGACTTTTTTGGTTTGGGAGATATGAACAGGTTATTAAACATTCACTCTTCAATTACAATTTCTAACTTTTGCAGATGGGCTTTCAGTTTGCTGGGAAAGCAATTCAGAATGCACTATGGATTGGTGCTTTTTCATTGTTCATGGAATCGCTTGGTATCTCTACTCAGAAGTTGCTTACTGCTGGGGGTCTTGGCACAGTTTTGCTAACTCTTGCCGGTGGTGAGGTGCTTGTTTATATCCCTATCCATTGGATCCCCCATATCAGTTTTCAGACTTATATAGTGTTCTTTATTGTTTTTGTAGATGTTTACATGAAGCAGAGAGTCTCTTGACTATAAATTGATATTCACTTTTTCAGTGCTCTGCGAAGAAGTGTTTTTTCTTATATACAAAACCTTGATACGTTTTCCTTTTCTGTTCAATCAGATATTTTCAAATTTCCTTTCAAGTGTAATAATCCATACGACTCGACCCTTTATTGCAAATGACTGGATTCGAACTACAATACAAGACTATGAAGTTTCTGGCACAGTGGAGGTATGTAGTTTCTGGCACCCAGTTACAATTCAAAGAAGGGAGTACTCAGAAAATAAACTAGGAAATTATGATCTTCAAATACATGCAAATGATGCATGTCATTAATTCGGTTGCTGCACTTCACTCATATTTTGTTTCTGTTAAATGTTTGTGTTTGTGTTAAAATGTTTGTGTTGGAAATTGCGGACTTTGCCTGGTTCAAGTTCCAGTTTTTTTCTTTGTTGTTTGACTTGTTTCAGCATGTGGGGTGGTGGACGCCAACCATCATAAGAGGGGATGATCGTGAAGCAATACATATTCCAAACAAACAATTTACAACGAATGTTGTGAGAAATCTTAGCCAGAGGACTCACTGGCGCATCAAGACATACCTTGCCATCCGTTTCGTGGATGTCAATAAGATCAATGTGAGGATGGTGTTTATACAATTTTTTGTCATTACTGATGTGTGCAATTGCTGGAATGCTTTTGGTTCTTGGATGTGAAGTATCTGTTGTCAATGCTGTCGGCAGAATATTGAAGCTGATATGCGGAAGGTTTTAGCCAAAAATCCTCAAGTTGAGCAACAACACCCGCAAAAGTACCCTAGAAGAGTATTTTTGGAAAATGTTGACCCAGAGAATCCAGCTCTTATGGTTAGAATCTTTATTTTACCCCGTCATTTATTAAGTTGAACCGGTTGTTCATCTTTAATTGCAAGTTGGCTTCCACAGAGAGTTTTCTGAGTCTTGGTTTACTTGAGTTAATATGGAATCCTTTCGGTCAAATTGCATTCTGGATGTAGAATCAGTTGGCCACCCCTTGCCACATTGACATCTTAGTTGACAATATATTCTGATAGTAGGAGAACACCAATATGCCCTTGATGTAAAATAGAATATCTCCTTTGATGTAGTACTACATTTTTTGGTTGTTTTAGGAAACTGAAGAGAAATGACTGATACATTATTTAGCACTAGCGTTGTAACCGTTAGATGCTCGGGACAAAAAAAATCACATTAAGGTTTTTTTTTCCCGGCCCCGTGTATCGAACGGGCACAATGCTAGTTGATAAAGACAGTTTAATTTTTTTTTCCAGCCCTGGGATTTGAAAGTGTGAATAAAAGAAATTCAAACTAATTTACAATTGTGAAAAATGCAAGATAAACAAAGGTTTTATTTATCTTTTTTATCTAATGAAACCTCTCTCTCTCTCTCTCTCTCTCTCTCTCTCTCTCTCTCTCTCTCTCTCTC